>JAPQWV010001221.1:0-106107 GCA_027422505.1 Craterostigma plantagineum
ACAACCTAACCTGTCGGCTGTCGTTTAGACAGATTGCCACGTAAAGAAACAGTTGGCACAACCATCGGTATTGTCGTGAATTCTCCATCATATTCATCAATCAATTGATTGATTTTCGCTGTTACCCCAAAAAACTTTTTGATCCATCTTCGTCGTCTTCTTCTTCATGGCCTCTTCAAGCTCCGGCGGTTCCATTCCTGCGCCTGGTATGAATCCGTTTGACGTGCTATCTGTTACTTGATTAGGTGGAAAAGGAATATTTTCTGACTTCATTGTGATTATTGTTGGTTCTCCAGAAGCAGTTCAAGTTATGGTATCTTCGCTGGCCGACGAATCTCCTACGGTCAGGGAAGCGTCAGCTGCTACACTGAAGGACATTGCTTTTCTGTAATGTGTTCTTTACTTTCTTTCAACATTTTTTTCCCGTTAATCATGAATACTTTGCACTTTGTTTGTAATCCTACCAATTGTTTGTATTTCTAGAAACCCACTTCTAGTTCTTGATTGTTGCTTGGCCGTGTCGCGTGGTGGCCGGAGGGTAATGTCTTGTTATGTATAGTTTGCTCGGAAATTGATCTGAAACTTAAGTTTTAAGTTGAAATAACAATTTGAAGTTGTGATTGCAGAGATTTGGGAATATAGCTGGACTGTTTCAAGTTATGTCTGTAGCGATTCAGGCATTGGACAAAGATGGAGCCGATCCTCAATATATGGCGAAGATTGCTAAGATCGTGGCTTCTGAGATAATCTCAACGAAGGTCATATAGAATCTCAACTACTTCTTTTACCTGTTGTTAAGTTGTTTACATGAATAGTGATATTTCTGTATGATGGATAGATGTCAAAATTGTGTAATTTTTTCATCCCAACTTGTAAGATAACACGATTTCTGGAAGGATAAGCGAGATCGTGACAATTGCTGATTCACTGAGCACCTTCACTGATTATTTCAAATATTTACGTTGTTTGTCACTTGCGATGGAATTTATTCTAGGAATTGAATGCTGATTGGCAGAGGGCTGCTTCAAGTGTACTTGTTGCATTAGGTTCACATCTGCCTGATCTTGTAAGTTCTTTCCTTCGCAAATATTGCAGTCTTGGGAGAATCTTATCGCTCATAGTTTTTTGTCGTTTCCTGGTTTGTTACTGCTTTCCATTACATCTCTGTTCGAAAATAAAATTAAAAATTGAATAGTGTGATTAAGAGGAATAATGTTTGGGTTCATGTCTTCTTTAATTTTGCAACTGGCTTATTGTGTTTTGTTTATGGTGTAATTGCAGATCTGGAGGATCATATTAGCTCTTCCAGCTCTGTTCAAACAGCTCTTCCAGCTATGTTTCAAATACTTGCAGATTTTGCTTCGTCTGACCGTATGATGAATCACTTTTATTTCTCTGAGTGGCTCTTAGTTTTGTTTCTAATTGTGGTTTAATAATTTTTTTTTGTCATCTTGTGGTATCCCAAGCTTTCCAGTTTACTCCACGGCTCAAAGGTGTGCTTACAAGAGTTCTGCCAATTCTTGGGACTGTAAAAGACATCCATCGGCCAATTTTCGCAAATGGTATGCCATCTAGGTAGCGCATCAATCCTTCTATATCCAATGAATACCATCTTCAATTTCAAGATGGATTAGGCTTTGCTAGAACGTCGTATGATACTTCATGAAATATTTATAGTGCAGAAACAATCTAATGTGGCAGCCTATAATTTATTGGGCAAATTCCACCTTTATTGTGTTAGATGATCATTTTAAACTGAGTTTCTTTACTCTTGATAAATCAAAAGTCATTTGCGCAGAACACCATCCTATGTATAATTTGTAGCTGATACTTTCCTGTTTAACATTCCATTCGAAAATGAATTACTCGCAACATGCACAGTCTGCGACACAGATTGCTATTTCTATACTTATCCTTATAAAGATTGTTTTCTATGTTCAGCATTCAAGTCTTGGTGCCAGGCATGTTGGCTATACAATGTTGATTTTCCCCTTCATCCTGTTATAGATGGCGATGTCATGTAAGATCCGTTTTCTTGCCTCTAATTCGTCATGCCTCTGTCTCGATCCCTTATATTTACACAGTGCAGGTCGTTTTTTGAATTCTGCATTTGAGCTTCTATTGAGGGTTTGGGCAACCTCACGAGATCGGAGGGTTAGATTTCTTTACGCCTTTTGGATTGGAACCACTTAATTTCTATGCTTTGACTCTGCGGTTCCATCAAGGGATCTTTTTCGTATTTCTGTAGTGCTTTTTGTTTAATATTGCACCATAAACATTTAAATGAAAAGGAATGTAGCAGTTTCATGCTTCGTTGAAAGGTGCTTATCTTTATTTTATATTACGGGATGCATTTATGTCTTTTTTGACTTTGAGTTCCTTTTGTTCTTCAGGTACGGTTAGCCACTGTTGAGGCTTTAGGTCAAATGGTGGGTCTGGTGACACGGATGCAACTTAAGTCAGCTTTACCAAGACTAGTTCCCACAATTTTAGACTTGTGAGATGCTAGATTATTTTTTTACCAGTTATGAAAAAGTAAAAAAGAGGAATACGCTTTGAATCATTGTTTTTGCTTTCCAAAAATAGGTATAAGAAAGATCAAGATTTCGCATTTGTGGCTACTTGCTGTCTCCACGGTTTGTTAAATGCTGCCTTACTTTCAGAATCTGGGCCACCTTTGCTGGACTTTGAGGTCAGTGAATGTAGTTGTGTTTCTTTTTCTAGTTCTGAACAATGTGATGATTAATTTTGTTTATTAATGACATGCTGTGTCCTTGCAACTTATTTCTTTTGGCATTCTGGCGCATCCTCCTTCCGAGTTCTGGACTAATTCTTTTCCCATGCAGGACTTAACTGTCGTATTGTCGACCCTTCTTCCAGTTGTTTGCATCAATAATGACAGTAAGCAGCGTTCTGATTTTTCCGTGGGTTTAAGGTAGGCAACTCATGACTGTTTGCATTCAGAGTACCATTTCTGAACTTTATAATTGGGACTTTATCATTAATTTAATGACATCTCTAATCAGTCCAATTCTACTGCAGCATGGATTTATTCACATGTCTTTTCTATTCTATTGCAGACTTACAATGAAGTTCAACATTGCTTTCTCACGGTTGGCTTGGTCTACCCTGAAGATTTATTCACATTTCTGCTTTATGTGGGTGTCACTGCGAAACGTTACATATCTTGTAATTTTTGCTGTTGGTTTATAATACACGAACACTTTCTCAATCAATGGTTTATTTTCCTATGTAAAAAAAATCCTCGAAAAAATTATGAAATATTATAAAGGTACCTCAGAGAAAACTACATAAAATATTTATCATTCTGGCTCATTTATCTCACGTGATCAGGTAGAGCTTGATATGTTTTCTATTCCAGAAATGCAGGTTGAAGGAAGAACCTCTAACTTTTGGTGCGCTTTCGGTGATGAAGCATCTTCTGCCCAGGTTATTTATTTATTGATTTATTTTGTGCTTTTTTCTCTTACACAATCTGGTTTTTAATCTTTTCCAACTTATATTCTCACCAAACCCCTGTGAAGATTGTCCGAGGCTTGGCATGCCAAGAGGACCTTGCTAGTAGAAGCTGTGAGTAGCTTGCTAGATGAGACCAATTTAGCTGTTCGGAAGGCTCTTTCCGAGGTAATATCCCGGGCCAATGTAGTCATCGTAATATCATTTTGTTTTTTTGAACTTCACAATAAATTTAGCGTGTTGCAACTTTGCTGTAAATTTTAGTTAATCGTCGTCATGGCTTCTCACTGTTACTTGGTTGGTTCAACTGGAGAGTTGTTTGTTGAGTACTTGGTACGCCACTGTGCATTGGTCAGTTCTGATATGGAACACCATGTGGGTTTGAAGGAAATGATTCCAGCTGGCTCTTACTACCCTTTTAGGCACAAGAAATCTGAGGTTTGCTCTTTTCTTGAATGTTGTTAGATTCAAGTTGAATGCACAACAACGGAATTTGGAATTCAATACGTGATGACTTTGAGAAATCGCTGTTACGGGTCGTCGAATGTAATATTGGCAATATCTATAACATCATTATCTTTGTGATGTATGGATACTCTCTTTTCACATGGCATCTATTTCAAGCCTGGAACATTTTCAGGTAAAGATCGGAGGGGTGTGCCCGACTGATTTACGTGAAGTCTGTGAGAAAGGTCTTCTTCTAATTACTGTGACCATCCCAGAGATGGAGGTAAGTGAGTGGGTATGATCATCCAATTTCACCTTATTTCACATCTTTGTCGACAATGATGATCATTGAAAGATTATATTGGTGGCTAAAAATTAGTATTTTCTGAATCGAATCTTTTCTCTAGCATGTCGTCTGGCCATTTTTGTTGAAAATGATCGTACCACGAACTTATACTGGAGCAGTTGCCATGGTAGGTTTGTTCATTGATATATATTTTCATTTTTTGGTAAAAGTACTCATGACTTGCTAAAACTCGTATTATTGTTTCATGAACGATTTGGTAGGTCTGTAGATGCATCTCCGAAATATGCAGGCACAAACATTCTCAAATTGAGACAATTCTTTCCGACTACAAATCTCGTGATGATATTCCTTGCCCGGAGGTTTGATCTCCTTTCCTTTGTTAAAATGGGTAAATTTCTCTTCGGCTGAAGATGACATTTTCTAGTGTCATTCAACATCCAGGATCTTTTCACACGCCTCGTGGTGCTTTTGCATGATCCATTGGCTAGGGAGCAGCTGGTGACTCATATATTAACGGTGATACGAATACTTACATCTCACATGTAGAACGTTCATAATCATGGGCCAAAACACTTGCAAATTTGAAGTAGTTTTAAAGGACTTGTTTTGTCAATTAACGCTATTAACCTTTTCTCCTTTGTTCTGAAGGTCCTTTATCACTTGGCTTCTTTATTTCCCAAGAATGTTGTCTTGTTTTGGCAAGATGAGGTATGCAGCCTGATGATTTAGTTTGATAACGGACTTTAAATGTCACGTTGATCGCGTTGGAGAAGACATAAATCATGCTCTAACTGTTTTCCTTCTCTGCAAGCTCTAGATTCCAAAATGAAAGCTTATGTGAGTGACCCAGAAGATCTAAAGGAAGATCCATCATATCAGGAGACTTGGGATGACATGATTATAAATGTAAGTTATTCCGCTCGTGTGCTAGAAATGTTACTGGTGTCGTGATTCATTAGGGTTAAAAGTAATGTTAGGAGAGGCTCTGCTATACGTTAAAATAGAAGATTCAACTATATGGACAAATGTTTACATGCTGCCTAAGCAATCTTTGTTTGTAATATGCAGTTTGTAGCAGATTCCTTAGATGTGATTCAGGATGTTGATTGGGTTATTTCAGTTGGGAATTCGTTTTCTAAACAATATGAACTCTATTTTTCTGACGATGAGCATGCTGCATTGCTTCACAGGTATACTGCAATGATTCTCTTTATCATGTATGAGATAGTTATGCACTTATCTATAATCGTTTGTTCTTCTTACAATATCTGTATCGCATAACTCGTGGTCCTAAGGGGAAAGATGCAGCAGCTTGGTTTCTTTTGAATCCTTTCAGGCCTTGTAGAAGTTTTTCTTCTTTGCAGAGTATCTTTTTGTTAGTGCTTGCGTATATGATATATGGAAACAATGGAAGTCATTTTCGTGTGTGTTTAATCTACTGAAGCTATATATTTTTATTCCAATTACTGATCTTAAATCCATATGCATTTAGATCTATTGTGTAGTACTTATATATTATGTTAATTTTTGTTGTTCATATCAGGAGAACTCTTAATTGATTTGTGCAGCTCTACCATCTTACTTATTGCTCATATTGTTTAGAGATTAAGTTTTGCTTATGTTTTTAACGCTGATCGTCTTTGCTGAGAAGCTTTTTGTTGGTCCACACTAAAAGACTATATATTGCAGGTGTCTGGGCGTTTTGCTTCAGAAAGTACGGGATAAGACCTATGTGCGGTCCAAGATCGATTTGATGTACTCACAGGCGAACATTGCTTTACCTGTGAATAGGCTTGGTTTGGCAAAGGCTATGGGATTGGTGATACTCCTTGCCTACTTCCTGTTAAGATGCTTGGTTTATTGAACACTTGTGAAAGTTTGTTCGCTCTTTTATGCTTTAATTTAATAGTGATCTATTGACATATGATTGCTGTAGCTTGTTATTTTGTTGCCGCACAGGTTGCTGCATCGCACTTGGACACAGTTTTGGAAAAATTAAAAGAAATTTTGGATAGCGTTGGACATAGCATCTTCCAGAGGTACATTCTAGTTCCTTATGTCAATTGTCAATTGCTCTTTGAAACCATGGTACTAGAACTTTCAACTATCATATCATCTTAAGTATCATATATACATCCAATTCTGACGAAGTGTTAGTTCTTAATCTGGCATCATTTGTAGGTTGACTTTAGACAACATAGTTGGAAGTGTCTCTGTATTCTATAGAAGTACAGATAGTACTAGGTGACGTGCTTTCTCTATGTGATTGACCGGTGCAAATTACACACACAGGATTTTGTTATTCTTTTCTGATGGGGCTAAAATGGAAGAATCAGATGACATCTATGCTGGTCTTGCTCTCATGTACGGATATGCTGCTAAATATGCTCCATCAACTGTTATTGAAGCCAGAATAGATGCACTTGTGGTAGGTATAGTTATTTTACTTCTGTTAATTGGTCATGCCCGTGTATCTCACAGAGCTGCTTCTTACAATTCAGTTAGTTATTGGTCTAAATTGCTGCATGTTTTTTTTTTGTTTGGTATGGCTGCTTGTTTGTTATTCTTCACACAGACCTATGGTTAATCGCTCTTATATTTCTCTTGTTTGCAGGGGACTAATATGCTCTCGCGTCTTCTTAATGTACGCCATCCTACCGCTAAGCAGGCAGTTATCACTGCTATTGACTTACTAGGTTCGTGAGTCTAAACAATATTTTAATGGGAATTCGCTTGGGTTTGTCTCCATGGTAACAATTCATTTGGTGAAAACGTGCTATCAATATTTCTCCAACATTCGCTGCCATTTCCTTTGCCTAATAAAGAAATAAAGATAGTCATTAAATTTTGAGGAATTCAGTTGGTTTTATATCCACGAAATTGATACAAAATTATTTGCTTGCCATGTTGACTAGCCCTTTCATTACATCAATCTGCTTGTGCTTGATTTTAAAGCTTACACAATGAATGGTCAGATAGCGACTATGCCGATCTATGAGAAATTCACTGCATAATGAATTACATAACTGCAGGTCAGGCTGTAATCAGTGCCGCTGAGTGTGGAATATCATTTCCTCTAAAAAGGAGAGATCAACTTCTCGACTATATATTGACTCTGATGGGTCGAGATAATGAAGATGGATTTTCTGATTCCAATATGGAGTTGTTACGCACTCGGGTTTGTTTCTAAAAACCTGTCAGCGATAGTCTGAATAACGAGTTTTGCATATCCAAGCTGCGACAGTTATCTGATTGGGCTTTAGGATGTGTTTGTCCTTAATGCCCATGGCTTTTAGATCTTGGTTTCCAAATTTTTTTGTACCTATGATGTGATTGGTTCCCACCATTTCTAAGTCGTGTTCTGTTAATCTCCGACTCCTCTCTCCAACTACTGCGGCAATGTTAAATAACTTTCCTTAGCTTTTCATGCCTCTACTCGACTGACTTTGACTTGCGTATTGACCTGACATACATGTGAGATTACTTGTCAACTGGGTTTTGAAATTATTTGTAATGTTTTCTTTTCTGTTACCCTGAAATTTGCATTCTAACATGCAGTCCCTTGCCTTAAGTGCCTGCACAACGTTGGTCTCTGTGGAGCCAAAGCTTGCTATTGAGACAAGAAACCTTGTTCTGAAGGTAAATAATGCTGCAGCTTTGTCGGTGGTAGCGTACTTTGGTTCTGATATTTCAACATTGTGACAGGCAACTCTAGGATTTTTTGGTCTACCGAAAGACCCTTCTGACGTCGTTGATGGACTTATACACAATCTTATAACTTTGCTTTGTGCAATTCTTGTTACAAGGTATGCATTTGTCTCCATATGAACTTATTAACCAGCTGCTTCCTTACTGGTGCGCCATTTCAAATGCTCCAACCAGTGTAAAGTATCTGGCTGGTGTGAATAATATTATTTATTTAACGTGCAAATTCGATCATTTACGTGTAACTTTTGAGCTATGATGGTACAATTGTCTAGCTAGTGATTTGTGATGGAAGCCTCGCGGTTTCATTCTCAATACACTATTCCCTAGTGTTGTGGTTGACAAAGTTAATGGAAGTAAAGAAAATACAAAACCCGCTTAAAATGCAAATAATATAATTTTTTTTTCTCAGGTTCTGTTTTGAGAAAGTTATGGGTGGTTTGCTATTACTTACAGTTCTGGTGGTTTATTTTGATAGTGGAGAGGACGGACGAAGTCGAGCAGAACAATTGTTGCATATCTTGAGACAACTCGATCCGTGGGTGTCCTCCTCAGTTGAACATCAGCGAGAAAGAGGCTGTCTTGCAGCTAATGAACTGCTTCGTAGATTTCGTAGCATATGCATCAGTGGATACTGTTCCTTTGGTTGCCAAGGGAGTTGTTCTCATGTGAAAGTGAAATATATCGATCGTGCGTCTTCTAGTAGCAATTATGCTAATTTACCGAGTAATTCTCCTGTCCCTACTTTTTTCTACTTTTCGCATGGATGTATATGTCAATTTTTTTCATTCATGTCTGGTTTCTGCCAGCTGCATTTGTATCACCTAGTAGAGATTCTTTATTTCTGGGGGAGAGAGTCATGGTTTATCTTCCCCGATGTGCCGATACAAATCCTGAAGTTATAAAATCTTCAGCTCTGGTATGTGATGGCCGTCCGTCATCTTATTCTGATTAATGTGTGGTTTTAATCCTTATGAATTAACCTTGGCGAATTTTGTATTATTTTATTTTGCCTTTGTCAATTATTGGCTAGTTATGTCTGCCATGCTTGAACTTTCCTGTTATCTGCGCAGATTCTTGATTTATTCTTTAGTATATCCCTTTCACTGCCAAAGTCAGCAAACTCTAGAGTTGGAGTTGATATTGAATTATGTTACAGCGCTTTGTCAGCACTTGAGGATGTTATTGCTATCCTGAGGAGTGTAAGTTTTGATTTTTGTTCTTGACGTATTTGTTATACACATTGGATTTATTGTAACTATTGGAACTAAAGCATGACCTTTCTTTCGAAGTTTTGCTTTCATTTTGCTTGATTATCTCATTATCATGTTCGATGTAGGATGCATCACTTGATCCATCTGAGGTTTTCAACAGGATAGTTTCCTCTGTTTGCACTCTGTTCACTAAGGAAGAGGTAACAGTCTAAAATACGTATTCTTTCATAGATAAGCATTTTCTGATTGGTCACGCTTGCTTTTTGCAGCTTGTTGTTGCATTAAGTTTTAGCTCAACGGCGATATGTGATAAGATCAAGCAGTCTGCTGAAGGCGCAATTCAAGCTGTTATTGACTTCATAACAAAAAGAGGGAATGAGCTGAATGATGTTGATATCTCAAGGTGAGGCGAGACAGTTCTGTCTCAAGTTCTCATATAGACCAGGCTATAATATTTGTGTTTGACCTAACTAAGAATATGCCACAGAACGACGCAGTCTTTGCTTACAGCTTCAATTCATGTTAGTGAGAAGTACCTACGTCAAGAAACTCTGGGAGCTGTATCCTTCACACTAATTATCCATGCATGATATGTATCTAGATCGTCGTCATTGAATTGAACTATATGTAAGCTAAGTATGTTATTAATTTTCTCTAACTGTTTAAAGATCTCATCTCTTGCTGAGAGTACCAATTCAAGAGTTGTTTTTAATGAAGTTCTATCCGCTGCTGAGAAAGATATAGCTACTAAAGATGTATCCAGACTACGTGGTGGTTGGCCTATACAAGAGGCATTTCATGTGAGTCTCATATTTTCAGTATTATGCTTACACTTGTTTCTTCCTCGTAGGATTAATTAACTACTATTCAATGTTTGAGGAAATAACCGTCAAATTCAAGAGCATACCCTGGTCTAGTTCACAGGAAACTGATTCCCATTGTATTAAAATATTTGTGTCAAGTAAGAAATCTGAGAGAATGTTGAACTCATGAGGCATGAGAAACTTAAAAACTTCTGATATTGTTATCGTTCTTAGAACACTACTATGTTGTGAAGGAATAAACTTGTCGACAATCACTAGATGATGGATGGTTGGATATCAAATTCTTCCGAAACTTTGCGTATTGCAGTGCATTGCATTGTATGGTTTCATTTCATAGTAGTTTCTGTGTCTCATATTCCTCTGCATGTCTTATTTCCCATTGCTTCATTTTTTTCTTTATATTAATTAACTTCTATGGCTTTATTAGGTATTTTCCCAGCATCCAGTTCTTTCCTCTTCATTTCTGGAACATTTGACTTCTATCCTGAATCAGACCCAAATCTTTCAAGGTGATTATGGTAAGGGAGAAATTACCAGTGATTCCATAGAAACGCATGGGGAGAATTATCAGTTGCCGGCAGCCACCATAGCTCTCACTGCCTTCTTCAGGTATGCTTTTTATGTAGCATCATATTGTTTAGTCATCTGTAGAATATTAAGGGCAGAACTATCTCTTGAATATTAAGTGCCAGAGACTATCTGTAAAATACTATTTAATTTACGTCCTTTACTTTAATCAACACTTTTTACCTTCAAACGTCTTTTTGCAGAGGCGGAGGCAAAACTGGTAAGAAGGCTGTTGAGCTTAGCTATGGTTCTGTTCTTGCAACTCTTGTGCTTCACTATGGAAGTTGTCATAGTTTAGCCAACTCTGGTCGCCTGGAACCATTACGGTATTTTGTTCAATTGCTTAATATGTGAAGTTGTGTTACAAAAAAACTGTAAGCCCGTTTTCCTGCTTAACATTTAACAATCGTCTTTCAGTGCCTTGCTGGTTGCGTTTAATGCTTTTTGTGAATGCGTTGGTGATCTGGAGATGGGAAAGGTACACGACCTTCATTTATCAGACTTTACGGACTTCACATTTTACTTTTTACGAATTTATTTTGTACAGATTCTGGCAAGAGACAAGGAAGGTAATGACGAGGAGACGTGGATTGGTCTTATTGGTGATCTGGCTGGGTGTATTTCCATAAAGCGCCCAAAAGAGGTTTCTCATTAAACTCAGTCCATTTCTCCTTTGTGTTTGAAGTTTCCATTACTGTATGTTATTTATTTCTCCCTATGTATTTGTGAAATCACAGATTCCCATCATATGTTCTATACTTAGTCAATCACTGGATCGGCCGCTGAGATATCTGAGGGAAGCCGCAGCTGCTGCATTGTCGGAGTTTGTTCATTTTAGGTACTTGCATAATCATTTCTTTCCCAGTCCAAACACACTTACTTTCTTCAATGTTTGCGTTTGGTATGCTGGACGTGGCATTTTCACCCCCACTTCTTTGATTGCAGATTTCGTTTAATTTGCTTTAGATTAGAGTTCTCACCTTATTGTTTGTCATTCTGCAGTGATGGGTTCGATTCTCTATTGGAGCAGATGGTTGAAGGTGTATGCCGACATGTTTCTGACGAGTCACCTACTGTTAGGCGCCTTTGTCTCAAAGGTCTTGTGCAGGTGATCATCTGTAATTATAGTAAAAATCTTTGAACTAATGATAAGTAGGGATATAAACTAAAATGCATTCTTTATGAACATGTACTTTTGCATTCCCTTTTGTGTTAAGATTTGTAGTAGTTGACCTTCATGCTTTGCAGATGCCACCAATCAAATTGGCCATTACGCAACTCAAATTCTCAGTGTTATTATTGCTTTGCTTGATGACCCAGATGAATCTGTCCAGCTTACTGCAGTGTCATGTTTGCTCAAGGTGATTCCTCAATACACTTTTGTATGGTTATAACCATTACCAAAAACTCCAATGATTTGTAATCAATATTTTGTCATCTCACTCAAGTTTGGTAACATTGATAGGTTCTCGGATCATCCAACAGTGAGACAGTGGAACCTGTTTTGCATAATCTTGCTGTCCGGCTTCGCAATCTTCAAGTAAGTTTTCTGGTGTAGGCATATCACGTTTTATCTTCTCACATAACTTGATCCTTTGATTTTTAATTTGTGAGAAACTGTATATTTGGCTGGAGATAGTGGAACTTATTAGCATTAGGTCAATTGCTATTTTGCCACAAAGTTTACTAAAGATATATTCCAAGTTGATCCTTATTCTCGTCTCCTTGGTGTTTTATACATGATAATGAAGCATCTCTATTCTTTTGCTGGCATCAGATGTGCATGAATGCAAGTATCCGGGCGAATGCATTTGCAGCGTTTGGAGTATTAGGCAGCTATGGGCTGGGTTCTCAGCGTGACGCATTTCTTGAACAGGTACGATGTTGATGGTGCTCTAAAGTACTCTTGCTATGTAGAATATACCTGTCGTAAGGTTAAAACTTGAGTTCAATTTTCTCAGGTTCATGCTGTCTTCCCACGCCTGCTATTACACCTGCACGACGACGACTCTGGTGTACGACGGGCTTGTAGGGTAAATAATGATGGAGCAAAGAAATTACTGAATTTATTGCCTGTTTTTACTAGCAATAACCCGGTTTCTGATAGTTGATTAATTTTCACTCTTTCCCAGGACACGTTTAAAAGCATCGTTCCCTTAATGGAATCTGATGGGATGGTTGCTCTTGCCAACACACATCGTTTTAGTTCCGACCATAGGTTTGTGTCAGAAATATTTTGGTTTTCTCCAACTTGTTTACTCATTTTCCAACTTTTGTGCCGATCAGAGGCGACTACGAAGACTTGCTCAGAGACCTTGCGAAGCAATTTAATCAGATCATGCCTTCTAGGGTGCATACATACATGGCAGCTTAATACAGGTATATTCTACGCAATCAGCGACATAAAGATATACGAAAACATTCAATATCGTTTCTTTTGTATATAGTCTTTCTGACTTACTGATGCTACAGTCATTCGAGGCTCCTTGGCCCGTGATTCAAGCGAATGCCATTTATCTCTGCAGCAGCGTGATTTCATTCACAAGCGACGAACACATCTCCGCCCTTTACCTCGGCCAGGTTTCTAAGACCTCTCTCTTCTCGCTCTATATGTATATTATAGCTCTCTAGAGAAACATGGCTGCATATTCTGAAGGGACATGTTAATTACATTGCTCATCATCATCAGGTGTTTGTGATGTTGGTTGGAAAAATAAACCGTTCATCGGATGCAATCGTTCGAGCAACGTCTTCTTCTGCCCTTGGATTGCTAATGAAGGCCGCCGATTCGAGTTCGTGGACAGCTTCACGGTTGGATGGAATCGAATCGGGGAATGAAACGGACTCTTCTAGAAGGTTCTAGAATGTCTGGCTGTGAATGTATAATTTGGATGTTAATGTTGTGTGTGTAAAAGTATCGACATCTTATCTTATGGGGATTGTGATTATTTATGTTACAAGCGCGTGTGTGTGGAAATAAGCCTTTGTTGTAATCTTTGTACATTAGCTGGTTATAATGTAATGATGAGTTTGGATTCACGATTCTGAGTTTAGCAACCAATCAATATGTTTCCATACACACAATCATTACACCGAAAAACGCGTAATAATAACTTACCCAAGTACGAATTTATTAAGGCAAAATTAATGCCATCAAACCATATAAGATTATTACACATATAAATCACCATACATACTCGTCACGGAATGAAATCACACAAGAAACGAACAAAATACGTGATCCTCTCTCTCTCTCTCATGAGAGAGAGGCTGAAAATGCCAAAGGATAGAAGTTGCCCTATGTAATTAAACAAAGACTTAGCCATCGCCTTCACCATTTGAAGCTCAGCTGTGCCCATGCAATAACAATCTTCACCGCCGCCACGTCAGCACATCACCATCAGACGTGGCGGTGGTTATAAAGTCGTCGCCTGCAAAATAATAAGATGACGACGACGGCCAAAAAGAGGGTGTAATGAGGAAGGGTTGCGAGGTTATTTATATAAAGGCTGATGCTACCTACATATGATTGGCCGAGAAAAAAAAAATAAAATAGAATTAGGTGACATTTTATAGTTGGAATATTATGTGGTCACTTTTGTGTAAAAAGAAAAGATGGCATGTTTGGCATCTTCCAAGGCATATGCTCATTTGGTGATATCATTTATATGTTCTTTTTAATTTTATTTTGGAGTGATGTTTTTCATTTTTAATGTGCATAATTCTTTGGTCGATGACTTCTCGAGCAAAGTACATTTTTCATCTCACTCCATTAATTAAACCATTGCACGTACGTACATAAGATTAATAACGATGATGTTGGAATTGGAAAGCTCAAACACACAAATAAGTACTTCAATATAAGCAATAATCTATATTTGCGCGATGATGCAAGCGGAAAGTCCTTATTATTAAAAATCGCAGTGAATTAAATTATATTATAATTGATTACATATTCTCTTCACTTTGATAAGGTCGTGACATTTCACGATCATGGAGCTACGACGTATTATTTCTGTACGGTCGCGAACCCTAATAAAGCCACTGATACGCAATCATTAGCTTCATTTATAATATTTCATTCATGTTATACTGTTTATAAATATAATATATGGATACGGTAGAATCCTAGCTATAAATAAGCAACTAATTTGGGTTATCTCAAAATATTCCGTTCCATTTGCTAATCTTGTTTTAAGGAAAAAATGGTGATCAGATATATAAAAAGTAAAATCAATCGAAAAATATCCATAGATATACGGATCAGTACCAATGTCAGAAATTTTAAGATAGGTAGCCGCTTTATTGTACGAATTTTCTCAGTCTATCGTATCTGTATTGCGTACCACGTCATGCGTTAATATGGTACGCGATACGGTTTTTATATGGTAAGTTTGTATATGGCGTATAATTTTCTCATCGTATTACGTACCAAAATATGTTGCTATAGGATACCTAAATGTGTTATATTATATGGCGTACCTGCGGTCGGACATATGTGCAAAAAAATAATTCTATTAGGTACTTACATATAAAAAAATAGTACTGAATTACAACTTTTACGCAAACGGATATTTATGTGCAGAGACCCTTAAAAAAATTGATGCCGGTAGTATAACCATATAACAGGAAAAGTGAGATGAAAAAGGAAAAAAAAAAAAAAAAGGGAAATTCCGATAGACGCGCGGCATCAGAGCGTCGCATCGTAACCGCTACACTCGCGGCCATGCAAACCTCGCCCTTCCATATATAGATAGAACACCGTAACGCATTTCACTCTCTCTCTCTCTCTACACTCTCACACCCTCTCTTCCTCTCATTCACCTCATCACAATCTCCTCGTTCTTAATTGATCAATTTCGATTCTCTCTCTATCCAATTTTTACGTTTCGGAGTTACTACGATGGCGGTGGAAGCTATAGTTGAGGTAACGCCGGCGGAGAAGACGGTAGCTCTGTACGTCGGCGATTTGCACTGCGAGGTTACGGACACTGTGCTGCTTGAGGCGTTCTCAGAGTTCAAGAGCATCACGTCCGTTCGTGTTTGTCGTGATCCAGTGACCAATCGGTCGTTTAGCTATGGATACGTCAATCTCACCTCGCCTGAAGAAGGTATCTTTTGATTATTAAATTATGTCTTCTTTTTGTTATTGATCAATTTGCGTTGAGATCGCTGGTTTAATGCTGGATGTTTTTTATTATATATGTTACGAATGATCAGTGTCTTCGTCTGTGATCTTATTTGATTTTGTCCTTCATTGTCTTCTGCCACATAAGGGTCGGATTTGCAGAGAACTTGATAGTTTGTGATTTTAGCTCCGTTACTACGTGTTTTTTATGAGTTCTTCAGATGCGTAACAATGCTCTCTTGTCTCCTATCCATCGACAGCAATTCGAGCAATAAATGTGAAGAATCATTCTACCTTGAACGGAAGAGTGATCAGGGTTATGTGGTCCAATCGTGATCCAGATGCAAGAAAAAGTGGAATCGGTAATGTTTTTGTCAAGGTAAAATCCATCTTGCTTTTGAACAGTTGCTTTTTTTTTTCCCATTAAGATGTGATCTGCTCACTCACACTGTTTGGATCTGCAGAATTTGAGCAGTGCAATCGACGTTGTGAAACTTCAAGAAATGTTTGAGAAGTTTGGCGGTATAATATCATGCAAAATTGCCACTGCTGATGGAAAGAGCAAAGGCCACGGTTTTGTCCAGTTTGAATCTGAGACTTGTGCAGCTGCAGCCATTGAGAATCTCAACGGTACCACAGTTGAGGGGAAACAAATGTATGTATGGTGTACTTTTTTTCTCCATGTCTTTCCGTGCATGGTTGTTTACCAAAAGATACTAATAAATATTTGAACTCCATCCTCAGTTATGTCAATAAGTTTTTGAAGAAGAGTGACAGAGTTGTTCCGAGTACTGAAGTGAAGTATACAAACCTTTACATGAAGAATTTAGATACGGGTATATCTGAAGATGCTGTGAAGGAAAAGTTGTCTCGGTACGGAAATATTTAAGCTTAGTCATCTCTAAAGATGAGAAAGGGAGGGGCTTTGGATTTGTCAATTTCACCAATGCAGAAGATGCTAAGCTTGCAAAGGAAGCTTTACATGGATCAAAGCTCGGTATGAGGGTATTCAATAATTGTTATATTTAATTCACAATCTGTTTTGTTTGTAATTTTAAGACAGTGTCACCATTCAACAGGCTCGCAGGTTTTGTATGTCGATAAGGCACAGAAAAAATCTGAACGTGAGGAAATGTTAAGACGACAAAGGGAAACTTTTTCGAAGAGTCAGGTCAGGAATATACAAATATTCGTGTGGCGAATTTGATAACTACAGCGTCTTTTCTCATATCCTATGTTTCGACTCTCTTACAATTTACAAACCTCAGGCATCGAATTTGTACGTGAAGAACATTGATGATGGCGTAACCGACGACGAGCTTCGGGAACTTTTCAGTCACTGTGGCACTATAACCTCGGCTGTAATAATGAGAGATGAACGAGGAGGAACAAGGGGTTCGGTTTTGTATGCTTTTCGTTGCCAGAGGAGGCACACAAAGCCATTTATACTTTCCATGGTATGTAGAGTCCTGTCTTTACTTGCTCTGTTGTATATAGTGTGTCCTCTAGAGAACTGATATCTGTTATATAATACGTTATATTTCTCTTTACAGGATTCATGTTGCATCGGAAGCCATTGTACGTATCAATGGCTCAGAAGAAAGAGGATAGGCGAGCTCAGCTACAGTTTCTACACGCACAGCGGATGGCAGGACTAGGGGGGCAGTCGGCTACTACTTTCATACCTGGAGGCTATCCTCAATATTACTATCCCGCGGCGTCTGGCATTATGCCTCCTCAATTCATGTATCAGCCTTCGGGTACTATCAAACCTGCTTGGAGAGGGAATGGCATATCAAATCCTTCAAGGCCAGTCGTGCAGCGTCTCCGATGCTATTGGTCAGTTTTAAGTAGGGCTAGTTTTCAAAGAAGAACAAATCATACTTGAGGATAACTTTTCATTATCCTCACGCACTTTTTGCAGGCGCATAATAATAATCAAGGCATCAACGGGGGCAGCAGCAGAGAGGTAGGATGAACGGTCCAGTTTATGTATCAAATTTGCAACAGCCTAATGCTCATTATCCAAGAGACTCTAACAATCGCCAGGTCTTTCTTTTTACTTTTTTTCTACTGATATTTATCATCACAAGTATTCGAGTCAGTGGTACATTCCATTCCATTCCATAAAACTAAATGCATGAAATCTGCTTTATTTCATATATATATGGCAGCATGGGCGTTCGATTGAGGGGTCTCCTTCTGAAGAGTCGTCGTCGTTGGAGATGTTAACTAGCATGCTCGCTGCGTCGTCCCCTGAGCAGCAGAAGCATCTTCTCGGTCTTCGTTTGTATCCTCTCGTCAACAAGATTAAGGTCTGTCTATATCTCTATACTGGCGTTGTCATCTTTGATTGTGCATTTTCAGTTTTTGTTTAAAAATCGATTTATAATGGATTTTGCATAATATAATTGCAGGCTTGTGATGTACTAGCTCGAAAGATAACAGGGATGCTTCTTGAGATGGATAACACTGAACTGCTCGTCTTGTTAGATTCAGCGGAAGAACTCGCCGCTAAGGTCGAAGCTGCTCATAAGGTGCTGCTCGAACATGCCAATAATGCCAAAGACTCACCATCATCATCACCCTCCCTTCAAACCAGCAGCAGCAGCTTCCTTTCTTCTCAAGTCGCCGTTAACTAACTCATTATATCCGACTCGGTTTTTCGTTGAAAGAGAATTTAACCAGACAATTTTTTTGCGTATTACTTGTTCTACCATGCCCTGTTTTTCGATGTATTATTTTGTTACATGTGAGTATGTTTTCAGATGGTGTTTTTTCTCTTCATACATATGACACTTAACAGTGTGTTTTCTTTCATATGGTCTTTTTTTTTTTTCCTTCAGCATACTAAACGTGACGGATGCATGGATAATAATAGTAGTACAAAAGGGCCTTCATGTGCTAAACAATGTCCTCTCGTCACGAATATTTTGCAACAACAGAAGTAGCAATCTCTCTTAACCTGAGATTATGACGGAGAATTCCATTGGAAGTCACTTTACGAACTAACTATTTCTCTATAAATGATAGCTTTCTTCTATGTTTTTCAATTCACTCTGTAATTTAACAAATCCATAGAAAGAAAAAATGGAACAAGCATCAACAACAGCAACGTTAAATATATTCACATTATGACATTGCTCTTGTTATTATCATTGTCTTGTGGTGATCAGCAGCTAGTCCCCGCCTTGTGCATCTTTGGAGACTCCGTAGTAGACGTTGGAAACAACAAGTATCTTCAAACTTTGATCAAAGCAAATTTCCTTCCCTACGGTAGAGACTTTGTCGCCCACAAACCTACAGGGAGGTTCTGCAACGGCAAGCTCGCCTCAGACTTCACCGCTGACTACCTCGGTTTTTCGTCATACCCACCGCCCTATCTAAGCCAAGAAGCTTCCGGGGGCCCAACCTTGTAAATGGCGTCAACTTTGCTTCTGCTGCGTCTGGTTATTACAACCAAACTGCGACGTTCTACGTAAGTTTACGTGCTTATTCTTCGTCGATTATGTATATATATATGACGGTTTTGTCGAAGATTTTGAACGCGATTATTATGTTACAGGGGGCTATAACTGTTGGATTTTATTAAATTAATTGGGCTTTGGGCCCAAATGGGTATTAACCCATTAATAAAATCCGTTTTGGTTTTATTAAAATTGGGAAGCCATCGAATATCGAAACGAGAAATCGTTGAAAGATTACGAATCTATGTTTCACGGGGAATCTAACGAATATTAATACACTCAAAACCGATATCGGTGTGAATGAGAAATTAATTTTCGAAGTTGGCCCAATAATCATTAAAATGGTTGATAGTGTTTGAGTGTGGGATTTTAGTGTCCCACATTGGTTAGACACCAAGGAAATCTTCACTATAATATAGAAACCCATGTGGGTTTCTTCAAAAGGGCTTGCCATGTGAATGGGCTTAAATGGGCTTAAGTGGGCTTTAAGTGGGCTTAGTGGGGTTGAGAAACTTAAGTGAGTTTTGACCCAAATAATAGCCCGGGTGCGAGTCGGTGCCTCGCACCGACGAGCACCGAGCCCGAGCCCGAGCCCGTGGCCCGTGGCCCGTGGCCGAGGCCGAGCCGTGCCAAAGTGCGCAATGGGCGCTTTGAGGCGCGCACTTCGCACGCCGCATCGGAGCGAGGAGCATTGAGGAGCTTAAATTTATGCTCCGGTGAGCAGTGACGGAGACGGGTGATGACATGGCAGTCAAGGTGAGGTGGCGCTGCGTAAGCGCTGATTGGGGCAGCCCAGATGAGATGGTATGATCCATTGGATCAAATGGAAGCAGTGGGCTGTTGGGCTGATCAGGCCCAACTAGGAAGTGTCGATCGGCCCAAAGTAGAGGCGTCGGTAGCCGCCTCGGGCCGTCGGTCGGAGAATCGGGCCGCCGCCGGTGGGGCATGCCAAAGATTCGGGCTGTCGGCCCGGGAATCGGGCCGGTAAATTTACCGACAGTCCAATAAGTATGAAATATTGCGTTTAGATCCCTGGAAAATTACATAAGCAGTCCAGGAAGTTCTTGAAATTGCAATTAAGCCCTGCGCGAGAAAATCTATAAATAGACCTCATATGAGATGGAAATATTCATCCACTCAACCCACGAATTTGCATATTTCACTCTAATACTCCCCAGTTTCCCGAAGCAAGAAAAATTCAGTTTCGAGTACGATTCGTCGTAAAACTCTAGTCGTTGTGCTGCGATTATGAGTTAAGAAAATGTCGTTGTATCTTGGGGACGATCGCTGCTAACCGAAAGCACTTAATATCGGGGCGATTTCGTCTTACGGACAGTGTGTTCAACACACGCCTCGACTACGTCTACGGTCATGGATAGTCTTCATCAACTCCAGGCCTACTTATTTTTTTATGTTGTGTATAATAGTAATCACCTATGCCTCATCATCATCTGGGTACTTGCGAACTGCACTTGCGGTTGAAGACACAACTCTCTGCCGCCGACCAGACGCAACGAAGAAACAACAATAACTTTGCCTCAGCAGCTGTATTATTACATGGCTTGGCAGAGAAGAGTGGTGAGCTTAGTAGGAAGGGATGCTGCGAATGCTATATTCTCGAGAGGGATTCATCTTATTAGCGCTGGAACGAGCGATTTCATTCAGAATTATTACATCAATCCTTTACTCGGAACCAGCAGCACCCCGAATCAGTTCTCAGACATGCTCATGAGATCATACTCCAGCTTTGTTCAGGTAATGAATTAACAACCATATATTTACTCAATCGAAAATAACGACGCCTTCTTCAAATATGCAACTTATCAGTAATCAGTATGTTATATTAGTCATATTTTTACGTGTAATATTAACAAACGCGTGTAGAATTTGTATAATCTTGGAGCGAGGAGGATCGGAGTAACGACTCTTCCACCAATGGGATGCCTGCCAGCAGCTATAACACTGTTTGGCTTGGGAACAAACCAATGCGTGGCGAGGCTGAACCGTGATTCTATTACATTCAACGATAAACTGAACGTCACTTCTCGATATTTAACATCAAGACTTCCAGGATTGAAAATTGTGGTGTTCGATATCTACAATCCTTTACTGAATTTGATCACAAATCCCACAGACAATGGTACGTACGTTGTAGTATATATGATGGCACATTCCTTTTCTTTCTTTCTTCGTGATAACTAACTTGCATAATATTATATTTTTCACTAGGTTTTTTCGAGTCGAGAAGAGCCTGTTGTGGAACTGGCGTTCTTGAAACAGCGTTCCTCTGCAATTCAGCTTCGGTTGGGACGTGTTCGAACGCTACGCAATATGTATTTTGGGATGGATTTCATCCAACCGAAGCCGCAAATGAGAAGTTGGCTCAGAGTCTGCTTGAACAAGGATTTGATCTCATTTCTTAAGATATGTATTGTCATATATCATACTAATCCGTGAGCATCTCTTGCATAATGTTTGAAATTATGAAAAACGTTCTGATCTTATAGCTATGTAATAAGGATGCTAGATAAACTCTTCAAGACTACTCTTAATAATCAGAAGCTTAATCAACTAAACAACAACTCATGCTAGCTAGTGGACTACTTCATAAATAATCCTACTAAAACTCTCAGTTTTGACCTAAGCCGCCATAGATATTAGGACAGCTATTATTCTACACTAATTCAACAAAAAAGGACAGTTCAACAAGCCTTAGCTAGCCATTATCAACTAATTAAGCAGCCCAGTTACTGTAAGGAGTCATCATAACTTGATTGTAGCCATCTTCCACGTTGAGCACATAACTGCATTCTGCTACTGCTTGTTGATTGTTGTTAGTGCTGTTATCAGCATTTCTAATCGAAGGACGAGATTTGCGAATATCGTATCCACGCCGCCACTCGTGCTTTCGACGGTAGTTTCTTCGTTGGAAATCTCCGTGTAGTTTGTAGAAACTTGCTTCTTATTGGCCATCACTTGCTCTTTTAGCACTGCCCTTAATGCCAAAACCTAATGGTAAAGAAACATAAAACAATAATAACTGAGTGTTTCTTTTGCATAAATTTGAAATGCTACAATAGTTTTGCCGCCCGATGCAAGAAAGAAATAACTGCTAGTACGTTGAACCACAAATGGAAAACATATCATATCATAATACGGGAAAAAACATTTAAATTACATGCTGGGATCAATTTGCGGGAGACCATTCATAATGGTTACCATATGGTCCGTCGTCCATCAATATATAGTATAAATGATACATGTCTTCTCATAAATGCAAAGCTTTATGAGTAATAATATCTTGGCTTGCCATGAAGTACTTCAGCAATGTAACATAGGATGATGTTTTCCATGCACAATGTCTCTGTTGTCCACCAACTTCATTAATAATTACAAGTACTAGGGTTTAGGGTTTTGTTTACCTCTTGTTGCAGTTTATGCTTGTCCTTAGAAACAGCATCGTACTCCTTTTTAAGCGCATCGTACAAGCGTTCGAGCTGCTTAACCTTCCATCGAGCCCTTCGGTTCTGAAACCAAACAGCAATCTGACGTGGCTGAAGTCCCAATTCCTTAGCCAGCTTCTGCTTTCTCTCAGGGTCAAGCTTGATCTCATCTTGGAAGCTGTTTTCTAAGGATTCCAACTGCTCATTGCTCAGCCTTTTCTTCTTAGGGTCATGAAGATGGGCACTATTATTGTTATCGATGTTACTATAATATAAGGATCGAACGTAAAGTTGTTGATGTTCTTATGATCCATTGCCACAAGTGGATGATGATTTTGTGCTGTTTCTTGCATCATCGGTGGTTGCTTCATCTCTACTACAGCTACATAATAACCGAAGATAATTTTAAGCTAACAAGAAGGAACAATAGTATAAAATATATAACATGACGATCTTATGAAACCCTAGTTGAAATCCCAAACATACAACTGAACTTTTAACCCTAGAGTTACTGCAGACACAACATCAGCATATAAAAAGACCCTAATCAGATGATTAGTTAGTTTTTACCTGCTGGAAACTGGTCATAGTTGTAGAATAAACCGTAAGAATTCTCGGCTGGCCGTGGGATAAAAGGAACCCTAATATTACTATTCCATTGATCCATTCTGGCAAGCTTTCCTCTTTCCCTTCTCCTTTTCTTCAAGTGAAGTACTCAGTTGAATCAAGCTATGAAAAGAGAAAAACAGACTGAGATTTCTATATTTGCTCCCTCTTAATAATATACCGCAACAAAGGGAAAGTATAGGACAAAGGAAAACAAGGTAACAAGATCTTTTATAAAGTAGGTAGGGCTCAACTCTACTAGCAAAAGGATATGTTGATTAAGGGTTTTGTCCACAAAAGAAAGGAAATGTCTTTTGCAGTTGCGAGTTCCATGCAATGCCTCCAACTTTGGATGCAACCAATATAAATAGTAGTAGTAGCACACACACACACACACACACACAGAGAGAGAGAGAGAGAGAGAGAGAGAGAGAGAGAGAGAAGAGAGAGAGAGAGAGAGAGAGAGAAGACCTCATTATGTCGTTTCAAATGCTAAGCAAATGTCACTATCTGGTCGCCTAGAATTTAACAATCGCATTAATAAAAAAACTAATGACAGAGGTTGGCCAGCCTTTATGCAACTTACTCTTTATTCTCAAAACACTGTCTGTAAATTGATGTTGTGTGTCTTACATGAGATGGGATCAATTTTTAGTTTTATCCCTAGATTATAATAAATCAATTAAAAACTCCTTTGTTTTGAAAAAACAAAGCATCTATTTTTTATGATTAAGTGCCGGTACGATGAGCATGCATGCAATAGCATACACACTAAGGCCGAGCATCTTTCTCTTTCACTGATCTTCTTTAGCATGCACTATGTCGATTATTAAAACTACAACGTCACGACGTATCGTCTGCCACTTAAAACTTGTCGACAGTAGGTTACATCATATAAATATATATATTTCATATTAATACGTTTAAATTGCTACAAAATTTTTGAAAACTCAACTAAAAGTCTAGTCAATGTATGTACCAACGACGTGGATACACAAGAATTTACAAGTCAAGGAGCTATTATGTGCTCTCGCTAAGACACGAAAGCCTAATAAAGATTATAGGCGTTGATTTTCAGACATAATGGTGTTGTTGTAGTAATTAGGAGCCGAACCCTATATCTATTTCTTATTAGTGTAAGTAAATGAATGCGTTGTGCATATCTAGAGCCACTATTCATTTTTAAAGGGTAGGGGACGGCCCCCCTCGTACAAATAACAATAGTTTATTTCCTTCTTTTCTGAGAGAGTGTTATTATTGAAGAAGTGTCATTTGATAAAGATAGGCATGTTTGTCGATTTCAATGGAGCTAATCTTGCAACATAGTCATTCATCAAAATTAGAATAAAAGAATTGTGCAGACCCAAATATAGGTAAATCAATAAATAATATCAGCAGAAATAACAAAACTCGCCCATGAATAATACAAGTAAATGCTGCCATAAATCTCTTTCCCTATATATAGTTATAAATTTCGTGCAACTTTAATGCTCTTGGGGAAACAATTAATACGATGCCACCAAGTACGTAAAGTACCACAACACGTAGTCGTTCGCATAGGCGGCTCAAGTTTAATAACACATTATTATACATAGTACTTACTGTATCACCACTTCCAATTTGATAAATGGCTTGTGGGCTTCTTTTGTATATATGGCGCGGGCCAATCTTTAAATTGCTATAAATGAAGAGTGGCCATTATGTTCTAACTGTATATACACACAATACAGTCGATATTGTCTTAACTACTCCCCAGTTTCACAACCACCGTTCTGTAAAAATTTATAATGGTAGTATAACAATAAAGGATCAGCCTACTCAGCATAAATGTGGGGAGTGCTCAAACTCATAGCGACCGTGAAATAAAATATAACCGTTGACGAAGGACATAACACATGGCTAAAGCCATATATGGTTAGATTTGTAAGTATGTTGGGCCCATTAGAGAATATGGGCCAAGGAGGAAGATCTAAAATTATAAATGGGCCGACAGCTAAACGGGCCTGAAAACAAATGGCCAGACCACCTTCGATATAAACCCCACCCGTCATTTTCCTCCTTTCCACTGACGCTGTTTTGTCCGCCGTACTCTTGTCGCTTTCTTCGCTTCGCTTCAACGAAATCAATCATGTCTTGCTACAGGGGAAAGTATGCTGGTAAGCTATTTTTTCTCATTTCAGATGTTGAGAGTGTAATTGGATCTGATTTTTCTGAAGAAATGGTGGATCTAGGGTTTAGTTGATGTGCGATTGGTTTCCTTTGTGTAATTTTTTCAATCTGACTGAATAAGATCTGGCCTCTATTCGCTGAGTCTATGCCCTATCGATTATGGATTTTCGCTGGCCGTGTGAGCTGATGATATTATTAGCTGCTGGCTAAGATCTTGGCGTGAATTTGTATTCATGAATCCTTTTTTTTTTGTTTTAATTTATGATGGTTTTGTAGATGAACTCATCGCCAATGCTGCCTACATTGGAACACCTGGTAAGGGCATACTCGCAGCTGATGAATCGACCGGCACTATTGGAAAGCGTCTCTCAAGCATCAACGTCGAGAACGTCGAATCGAACCGTAGGGCTCTTCGTGAGCTGCTCTTCACTACCCCCGGCGCTCTTCAGTACCTCAGCGGAGTCATCCTCTTCGAGGAAACTCTCTACCAGAAAACCGCCGCTGGTATCATATCTACGATTTGTTTGGATTGGTGGATATTGTTTACTATAATTTTGACCTCTGAAATGATTTCTTACGTTCATCTCGTGATTGCTTGCCCTTCGTAGGTAAACCATTCGTTGATGTCATGAAAGAAGGCGGCGTCCTCCCTGGCATCAAGGTCGACAAGGGCACGGTCGAACTCGCCGGCACCAACGGCGAAACCACCACCCAGGGACTCGACGGCTTAGCCCAGCGGTGCCAGCAGTACTACACTGTCGGCGCGCGCTTTGCCAAGTGGCGGGCCGTACTCAAGATCGGGCCCAACGAGCCATCCCAGCTCGCCATCAACGAAAACGCAAACGGGCTGGCCCGCTACGCCATCATATGCCAGGAGAACGGGCTCGTCCCGATCGTCGAGCCCGAGATCCTCGTCGACGGGCCCCACGACATCGAAAGGTGCGCCGACGTCACGGAGAGGGTCCTGGCCGCCTGCTACAAGGCCCTGAACGACCACCACGTGCTCCTCGAGGGGACCCTTTTGAAGCCCAACATGGTCACCCCTGGCTCGGACTCGGCCAAGGTGGCGCCCGAGGTCGTGGCCGAGTACACGGTTCGTGCACTGCAGAGGACGATGCCCCCGCCGTGCCAGCCGTGGTGTTTCTTTCGGGCGGGCAGAGCGAGGAAGAGGCTACGGTTAACCTCAATGCGATGAACAAGCTCAAGGGGAAGAAGCCGTGGTCTCTTTCGTTCTCTTTCGGGCGTGCTCTTCAGCAGAGCACTCTCAAGGCTTGGGCTGGGAAAGAGGAGAATATTCCCAAGGCTCAGGCGGCTTTCCTTG
This sequence comes from Craterostigma plantagineum, assembly GCA_027422505.1. Taxonomy (NCBI): domain Eukaryota; kingdom Viridiplantae; phylum Streptophyta; class Magnoliopsida; order Lamiales; family Linderniaceae; genus Craterostigma; species Craterostigma plantagineum. Next base: position 26,676 of record JAPQWV010001221.1, read on the forward strand.
CGAGGTGTAAGGCTAACTCCGAAGCTACGCTGGGACTTACAAGGGCGACGCTTCGGGCGAGGGAGCGTCGGAGAGCCTTCATGTTAAGGACTACAAGTACTGATTATTGGATTGGCTTGGCCAGCCATTAAGAGTTTGAGTCTTGATTTTCTGTTTCTGTTGAGTGAGAGTTTTAAAGTACTGATTGGTCGTGAAAAAAGACTTGCTTTGTGTGTAATAATAAGCATTGTTTGCTTTGCCGCACATTTTTTCTGAAATATGTCATAAATGAGTTGAGGTGAAGACAAAGCAATAATAATAAAATGATAGTTAAGTCAGGCAGGTAGGTTTGGTCAGTATGTAGTCAAATCAAATGGACGTATAGCTCAGTTACAGTTAAAGAAAGATCGGAAGCTGCGCTCGCCAGTCAGAACATATATATTAATTATTTGTCAAATTAAATTTTATATGGGTAAATTCCCTTTCAGTACTTTTCAAAGATTCAAATTCCTCTTAAATACCCTGAAGTTATTTATTCCTGATCAGTACCTATCTGCGAGAAGTTTCCTGTTTAATACCCCAAACCTTGAAATGTCGAAAATAACCTTTCTTTAAAATCGCAGAACAACTTTCATATTCTTGTACCATCAGACCGCATTATTATACCAATAAATGATGTTATCGTACCAATGAAGAAATACATGATTGTACTAGTAGACATTATTATTATACCAAAAGCAGGAATTATTAAACCTAGAGAAATTTTCATATTAATGTACCATCAGACCCGATTATTATACCAACAAAAGATGTAATCGTCCCACTAGAAAAATAAATGATTCTGTTAGTAGACATATTTATTATACCAAAAGCGGACACTATTTTACCTAGTTAAATTTTCTTACTATTGCACCATCGGATAAGATTATTATACCAACAAAAGATGTTATCGTACCACTGGAGAAATATATCATTCTACTAGTAGACATATTTATTATACCAAAAGAGGACACAATTAAATCAGTTAAGCCAAATAGTATTATACCACTAGTTTTCAAAATTATACTAAGAAATAATATATATATATATAAATTTATATACGAACTGACTGTCCACATTATTCCCGCAAAGTTGAAAATTATACCACGAAAAACCCGAATTTCGCCAACAAATATTCCCAAACAATTATCCCTAAAAAACTTCGCATTATGCCAATAATGATCTTAATTTCACCAACTATTTCGAGTACGATAACAACACTTCAGTGATCGAATTATACCAAATGATATGTTTATTGTACCAGTAGTTCTAATTTGCCCATAATTTGACCAGTAAACGACCCAATTATACCAACAGTTTCGCACATTATACCAATAAATTTGAATGATTAGTTTATAGTTTTATACCAGCAAAGCGATTAATTGTACCAACTAGTTGGAGTATTATACCAATCTTTCATCAACACAATTATACCTTCCGACATGTTTATTATACCACCAGTTCTAATTTGCCCATAATTTCACCAGTAAACGACTCGATTATACCAACAGTATCGATGATTATACCAATAAATTTGAATGATTAGTTTATAGTTTTAAACCAACAAAGCGATTAATTGTACCAACTAGTTGGCGTATTATACCAATCTTTCATCAACACAATTATACCTTCCGACATGTTTATTATACCACCAGTTCTAATTTGCCCATAATTTGACCAGTAAACGACCCGATTATACCAACAGTTTCGCACATTATACCAATAAATTTGAATGATTAGTTTATAGTTTTATACCAACAAAGCGATTAATTGTACCAACTAGTTGGCGTATTATACCAATCTTTCATCAACACAATTATACATTTCGACATGTTTATTATACCACCAGTTCTAATTTGCCAATAATTTTACAAGTAAACGACCCGATTATACCAACAGTTTCGAGTATTATACCAATAAATTTGAATGTTTAGTTTAAAGTTTTACACCAACAAAGCGATTAATTGTACCAACTATTTTGCGTATTATACCAATATTTTCATCAACACAATTATACCATCCGACATGTTTATTATACCACCAGTTGCAATTTGCCAATAATTTTACCAGTAAACTACCCGACTATACCAACAGTTTCGAGTATTATACCAATAAATTTGAATGATTAGTTTAAAGTTTTATACGAACATAGCGGTTTATTCTACCAACTATTTCGACGAATAGAACCTATATTTCATCAACACAGTAATACCAACCGACGTGTTTATTATACCACCAGCTGCAATTTGCCCACACTTTTACCAGTAGACGATCCGATATACCAACAGTTGCTCATATTATACTAAATATTTGCAGATTTGTACCAATACTTAGTAACAGTATTTGATTATACTAACAGATGCATATGTTATACCCAGCGATTCGATTATACTAACAGATGCACACATTATACCGAAACTAATAGCTTAGTTGTACAAACTTTCTAGTATCGTACCAATACTTACCAATAGTATAATACCAACTAACATGTTCATTATACCAACAAAGGATAATACTTCTGATGATCGATATACCAACATACTTACATATCATACCATCAAAGTTTTAGTTTGCACTACACAGCAAAAATTGTAACAGGACATTCCAAAACAATCAGCAAAATATACCCACAGTATCCCAAAACATGTGCAGAATATCCAAAAACAATCATCAAAAGAACCAGCAAAATACGCGCACGTTTACCTTCACATGGGCTCTTTGCAGGATCTACGATTGTGTCCCAGCCTTGAACATCGGCCACACTTCACTGCCCTAACATCAACCTGTGATGGAATTCTGGTTGTCCTTCTACGACCCGGCGGACGGCGAACATCCGGGGCATTGATAGTCTCACTTACCGGATCTTTATCCATTTCGTGCGTAGGAATTGGATACAAGACATGCATGTATGCCTCTTTATATTTTTCAACGCCGTATAATGCATCGCAGAACTCATATGGTGATAGTTGTAACGTGTTGATGCATGCACAGACATGCTTACAAGGAATACCCTCAATTTGCCACCATCTGCAAGAGCATGTCCGTTCGCTCAAGTCCACAGCATATGTACTTCCTTCATCAGCCACTTCGAAGATGCGTCCGCATGATTGCTCAACACGTAATCTCCGAGACCCGTTCATCTTCTTACAGAGCTTCTTCTCTTGATTCACACATATAGCTCCAGTCATTTTAATTGCCGCCTCCCTTCTTGTGCTCATCGTGACCATAATATTTCTGCGGATTTCATCCACCAACCCAAGCACGGGCAAGAATCTGGCCGATTTTACCCAATGATTCCACGACTCAGCAACATTATTGTTCATAACACCCCAACGCATGCCTGTGAAGAATGAGTTAGCCCAATGATCGGGTTTGGAGTTATGAATGAATACGGCGCCATGCTCCTTGAATTTCTCCAAAATCTGATTGACGTTCGTGATAAAACCTTGACGCGTCGGGGCATACGCAGCTGCCTTGAATATGGACTTCCACTTCTCTGTTTCTTTATACGAGTGCTTAATCACGACATCCGTCTTAAAATTATCGACTAAGTGCCGCAGACAGTAAGCATGATTACTCTCGGGGAAAACGAGCGGAACACCGTTTAAGAGACCATTATGACGGTCTGAGAAGAACGTAAACCGTGTGAAATCATTGTTCCCATGATAGATAAACACCTCGCGTAGTTTTCTGCAAAACCATTCCCAATTGTCATCGCTCTCATTATCAACAACTGCGTATGCGATGGTGAACAACCCGTCGTTTGCGTCCTTCGATGTAGCACTAAGCAATGTACCCTTGTATTTACTTTTGATGTGCGACCCGTCTAAGAACACTATTGGTCTGCATCCTCTAACAAATCCAACAGCGCAAGCCGCAAAACATAGGAATAATCTACGGAATTTTCTCGACTCTGCGATTATCTCACAAGAAGCAAAGCTGCCTGGATTCGTTTCAAGCACAGTACGACAATACCAACCGAGTTTCTCATACGACCCACAATCACCACCATGTATTTGTTGAATGGCTTTCTCTCGACCTTCCCATGCTCTTCGATACGGAATCTCAACTCCGTATTCTTCACGGATGTGAGCTCTCAGATTGCAAGGTTTATAAAGTGGATCGCTTCGCAATTTCTGTTTTACTAACTCAGCCACCCAACACCTATCAGCCTTCGGATGGTCTCTCGACATCAAGTTTGAACTACCGCAATCGTGTTCAAGATTACAATTACGTATTGCAAACGTGTTGTCAGTCTTTCTGTATGAAGCACATACTCGCCACTTACAGCTATTCACCCTGCAAATTGCAACTACTTTCTTTGACTCATTCTTCACATACTTGAAGTCCTTACCCAAGAAATAGAATATCTTTTCAGTTTACTTCGGAACTGGACTGCATCGACAAAAAGCTGCCCAACACCAGTTATGCAGCTTGTCCAGTTTCCATTCCCCGATTCGCAGTCCAACTCTTCTGGGACCTCTTCGTCAAGCGCAACGTGTCCAGGGGTGCTTCCCGAACTCGCGGCTGCGTCTATTTCGACGAATAGACGTATCATCTGCTTTCCCATTCTTTGATGGATGACAACATGTTGGCCAAATCTTCGTCATTAAGTAAACTAATCTTCGAGCATGAAACGGCATCTCGTATCTGAGGTTTGATGGGTTATTCTGTAGCATTTCCCAGCGAGTGTAGAGCAGCTGTTGTAGTTGCAGTAGCGTCGAATCTTGAGGGACAGCAAAAACATAGTCGTCGCTGTTGAATGTACAAAGACATAAATGGTGCTCATCAATATTCATTTTTGGTGGTAGTTGCAGCTAAAATGGGGATTGGAAACAAGGTCAACTGGGGTTTTGACTGTAAATCGTAATTAGGGACAACTGCTGAGCGGGATAAAGATGAACTGGGCGGGAAATTATAATACACAAACTTATAACAATTGGTATTACATTGGCCTTTACAGGTATAATAAAGGCACTAAATTGTAAGATAGACCTATTAACTGGTATAATATCTTTTTGGTGTTCCTATACTGATTCGGCGCTCATTGTCTGGCAAAGTTCTAGTAAAATAACGAAGAGTGGTATAATATCGATCTTTGTTGGTATAATCTATCAATTAATTGTATAATAATCAACTTCGAGGGTTAATTATAAATCCTTAATAATGTAGTTCTAGTTCCTTAATGTTCATATAATAGCAAAATTGGAAACACTTGTATAAGAATCAAGTTAAATTTGGAAACAGTTGTTAGTATTATACTTATAATTCCTTAATGAGGTACAATAATGAAAAAATACTATAAACTCTATATCAATGTAAACTTAAACTACAGCTCGGCATTAAGAAAAAGTGTTAGCACATACTTGTAATCAACTAGCACATACGCGATCGAATGTAATATCCATAACACATATGGGATCGAACTTGTAATCAACTAACACTGCAAACCGTCTATCATAAACTACAAAACTACAAAGTCTCTCCACACCAACTGGAATTTGACACTTTCGTGAAAAAGCAAAAGCTTAATGACAGATGTAATGGAGTGTAATATTGATCGATCGAATAAACACCATAAAAAAAAACCTTGTGTTACTACATAATAACATTACCCTGTATTGTCAATTCCACAAAATATTGTCCACTGCAAATTCCACAACGGGAAAAACAACATATTCGACAACCACTAAACACAAAATACTGTCCACGGCTTCCACAAAATAAATATCAGAATAATACATAATGTTATATTGTAATTCCACAAAAGATTGTCCCAACAATGTTACCCTGCTTCTTGGCTCTTCTTAGCAAGGGACAGAATCCCAGATGCGACGATGGCACGGAATTCTTCAATGGCTCCGGCATCTTCAACGTAATCCCAACCGGCTACGGTATCCTTTAACACCGCATCAGCCCACATGCATACAAGCGTACCACAGTCCATCGAGCCCTCTGGTTGTTGTCGACATTTAACGTGCTCGACGTTGTTCTTAGTTTCCAAATTTAGCTGATGCCGGAAATTGAGGTATTGCGCAAACAAGGTGGCCTGAAATGTTGCAAAAAACGCGACCATGTAAATGCTACATATCCACATTTAATATATATATATATATATATCAATAAATTCACAGGGAACTTACAACGAGCTCACTGTCGGACCGATACTGTGGGCTTGCAAGGACGTATAATGACGGAAGATACTCTCTCGTGGGAGGAAAACAAGCAGATGCCAATGGAATTTGGTGTTAATTGGAATCAGTATAGCTCGAATGTTACGTATCGTAAAACGTTCAATCAACTGAAGCTGAGTCAGCACGTTGGGTAACAACTTATCGTCAAAGGATAAACTTCTCACGTCCTTATCAGGGAATTTCTTATTTTTCCGCTGCCCCAACAATTGCAGGAAATTGCTCTGCAAAGCATTTTAATGATTCGGTATCTATTTTATTGAAATTAATAAAAAATCTCACGATCAAGTAGGTAAACTATACTCACCGCGACATATGTACTGAGAAATCTTACAATGCCAAAGACATTGGAACGACGTCTGTAATCCGCTGAGTTCAGGTAGCGGAACCATGAATCGATGATATCGCCTTGAATGGGCTCACCCATTAACAAGTTAATGAGCAACTCACCCGTCACTTGCGATGTCTCGTGGGCGAACACGATAGACCTGCAAATATAGATTACAATAAACGCACATTCTTTATTACAGCATAAAAGATATGATCAATTTCAACTTACGTAAAATCCGTTTGGTCAAAAAATCATCAACCAGACACCTCTGATCCCCGTCCAAGCAATTTCTGCCTGGATAATCCCTCGACATATAATACTTCTGCATTAATGCAGCTTTCTTGGCTTCGTGACGCTCTTTTTCATCGCCATGTTCGCCTCATCTTCTTCAGACTCAACTTCAATCACTTTACCCTGTGAAAATGAATTTGCCATAATATAAAGTTCTAGTAATTAAATCGCGAAAGAATACAAAAATCGATTATACCTTTGCCTTATACGTACGCCTCTGCTTCTTTGTAGGCGTAGTCGTACCAGGAGGCGTCACGAACAACGGATCCTTTCTTGGCTTTCTGTTTCTCTTTCCTACGACCTCTTCGACTATGGAGCTATCTCGGTTGCTTCCTCTCTTGATCTTTCGTTCGAAGACTACACCAAAGCGACGGTCGTTCTGAACTACCTCGTGCTCCTCGCATTCTCCTCCCACACGAACTTCACACGTATGATCTCCCGCACCTCCTTGCCCTCCAACACCTTCTTCGGGGCTTACGTCACGTCTACCTTGCCCTCCAACGCCTTCTTCGGCGCTCACGTCACAACCAAGTCGAACTCCAACACCTCTTTCGGCGCTCACGTCACGTCTACCTTGCCCTTCAACACCTTCTTCGGTGCTCACGTCACATCCAAGTCGAACTCCAACACCTACTTCGGCACTCACGTCACGGCTACCTTGTCCTCCAACACCTTCTTCGGTGATCCCGTCATATCTATCTTCCCCTCCCATATCTGGGGACATGGAAATGAATACTCCCTCAGACTCTATTCGAACATCAATTAAATTAGCTAAGTCGTGGTCCTCATGTTCTTCCTCGACCCAACTCTCGTCTTCGTCCATCACTCCATGCATCTTACTGACACTAGTTAACTCCTCGATTCTGCCCTCCAACTCTGCGTTCCTCGCCCTCAGATGTTCTATTTCTCGTAAATACACGGAAGCATCGGTGTGCCTTTGTGCAACTACGTCGTCCACAGTCAGTGGCATCGTCAAATAGACTTGTTCTTCGGTTAATGGATATATGTCGACGATTTGATGCGGCTCTATAGCATCAAACTGCTTTTGGACGTCCTCTACCTTCGGCCGGGTCAGGGATCTTGCCACCGTATACAACGGGGCACCTCGTTCAGTCCGCATTTCTTCCCAAGCAATGGACAATGTTCGTATACCCAAATCTGCAATATTGATAATAAATCAACATAATTACCAACAACTTAATCTACATCTCTTCAATAAAAGTAAAAGCAACGCCCGTAACTTACCAACAAACCATACGTACATCCTTCCACGTACGTTTTATCTGACCGGAGGGACTTCAACAAAAACTGATGCACAGCAGCACCCATGCAAAAACTCCAACCTCCCTCAAATTGTCGACATACGGGATGAGGAACGACGGCAAGTTGTACGTCGTCGTCGGAAATAAAATACAGCTAAATACATATAATATAATATATCAGCCGAACGAAATCATCCACAATCAATCCTGAACCTTCAGACTTTCTACTTAATGCACGTTGTATGTCCGACCTACTAAGTGTGTATGCCTTCCTCTCCCCGAAACAACGTCTAAGGAAAGGCATACTCTTACTACACACTACATTATCTACGACAGGTTGTCCTTCGCATTTCAGTCCAAGAAACATCGAAAAAGCTTGTTTTTGAAATGGAATGGTATGATCCATTCCAAACCTAAAATCTGAAAAATCCTCACTAAACCTGCTTATCACCCCTTCTAAACGGCCATGGGGTATTTCCATACGCGGTACACTTAGAAATTGAGAAAACGGACACTGTCTTACAGCCCTTTCGTGTTCTTCAGTTGCTGTCTCGAGCACCTCCTCCATCTGGTCTCTAAAACAACCCACATGGCAGCGGGTACGTCTAGGAGCCTCGACGTTCTCCTCGTTGGAAGTCGCCGGCACCTTTTTCTTCCTAGGCATTTCGTGTCGAATCTGTACCCAAATAATCTACCAAATCGTCAATACATTAACTGAAATCAACAACAAATTAAACCAAAAGCAACACAATACCTAATCGACGCTTTCGCGCTCCAATGACAGTCGATTGTCGAGCTCTAAAATCGTGGGTCTTGGTATAATTTCTATTTTGTGATATGGGTAAATTAGGGTTGTGTCGTTTTAAATAAGTCCCTGTTGGTAAAATCGATCGAAGGATAAAATTAGAAGACCTGGTATAATTTGGCCTTTGTTGGTAAAATAATTCTTTTACTGTATTATCGTTCGTGGTATGAAGTTCGAGTCAGCTGAAAATGTGGTATAATTCGGTATTTATTAGTATAATATTTTATTTCATAGGTATAATATCTATTTCGTGGTATACTGTCGTTCCAGTGAAGAAATTGGATATAAATATATAATTATAATAAATGAGTTTATTGGTACAATAATTCCTTTGTTAGTATAATAACAACCTTTCGTTGTATAATGCACTTCGAGTAGAATAACCAAAATAGTTGGTATAATGTCCGCGTTGGTTAGAATACAGATGGAAATATTAATTTAATAAATTACTTTGATGGTATAATAGATCCTTTAATTGGTATAATGTTTGTCTTTTGTGGTACAGTGATTCCCGTAGAATAACTCAAACTGTTGGTATAATGTCGGCGTTTATTGGTATAATGGTCAGAATTTGTTGGTACAGTACGTTCTTATGTTGGTATAATATTTGCCTTTTGTGGTATAATTATTCTAGTAGAATAACTGCAACTGTTGGTGTAATGTCGGCCTTTATTGGTCTAACGGTTAGAATTTGCTGGAAATAATTATTTAATAAATGATTTTGTTGGTACAATATTTCCTTTAGTTGGTATAATACCTGCCTTATGTGGTATAATAATTCCAGTAGAATAACTGAAACTGTTGGTATAATGTCGGCCTTTATTCGTATAACAGTTAGAATTTGGGATGGCAGTAATTATATAATAAATGATTTTAATAGTATAATATTTCTTTTGTTGGTATTGTATTTTGTCTTTGTGGTATCGTTATTCCAGTAGAATAATTGAAACTATTGGTATAATGTCGGCGTCTATTGGTAGAAGGGGTCAGAATTTGGATGAAAATAATTATACAAAAAATTATTTTGTTGGTACAATATGTCGTTTGATTGGTACAATATTTGTCTTTGGTGGTATAGCAATTCGAGTACAATAACGTCAACTGCTGGTATAATGTGGGCCTTTATCGGTATAACATTTTAATTTGGATGGAAAATAATAATATAATAATGACTTTGTTGGTATAATGTATTCTTTTCTTGTATTATATTTCCCTTTCGTGGTATGGTAAACTACATACAATAGCTGCAACTGTTGGTATAATGTCGGGGTATATTGGTATGACTTTTAGAAATTGGAAGAAAATCATAATATAATAAATCAATTTGTTGGTATAATATTCCCTCTGCTGGTTTACTTATCTTTCGTGGTATTTTTCTTCGAGAAGAATAACTAAGACAGTTGGTATAATGTCGAAGTTGACTGGAAAGTTGTTAATATAATAAGTGACTTTATTGGTATAATGTTTCTTTTTGTTGGCATAATTTTGTCTTTAGTGGTTTACTGTTTATATCTTAATTCGTTAATAAAATAATAATATCACTATTCGTTGGTATAATACTGATAACAAATGGTATAATAATCTTAAATTTGACTTTGTATAATAAAGAGAATAATTGGTCTAATCTCCGTTTTTATTGGTAGAATTACATCTTTAACAGTGAGTATAATTACTGGTTGTTGTGGTACGATTTTAACGACATGTGATATAATAATCTGGAAGTTTTTTAAATCGTTGAAGAAGGGTTATTATCGTCATTTTACGCATTTGGGGTATTAAACAGGAAACTTTTCGCAGATGGGTACTGATCAGGAATAAATAACTTCAGGGGTATTTAAGAGGAATTTGAATCTTTGAAAAGTACTGAAAGGGAATTTACCCATTTTATATTCCGAGTTCGCTCCTATCCTACATAAAAATTTCTCAATGTACAGCATACAGCACATCATACAGTTTGCAAATTATATATGGCGATCTGTCGCTTTAAAAATATATTAATTGTATTGTATGTAAGCGAGACTACGATGCCATATACTAAAATACTCATATTCGGAGTCAACAAGCTTTTCGACTACGCATGTCGAATCGCTTTTTACATATATGTATAAATACAAGTTCCAAGTACACAATGCATTCATTAATGTCTTAGGATTAATAAGAACACAATAACAAAGTACAACAAATCTTTAATTATTTCATTACCTCTTCGATTTATTTAGATGCTTGATCCAAGAAGATTTACGCCAGACACCATTTAAGGTTTCAGTTCATATATCTTCCATATGATCCATCCCAAGTCAAGAACCTAAAGGATCCATCATTGCTGCTGCCATTGTTGTTTTCAGCAGAAAGTGAATGATTTTCCATGAATATTGAGGCTTATCGTATGTCCAATTCCAACCACCCCTCCTTGTTGATCGACGTCATTCATACCGCGAAACACTTCATCTCCTCCTTGTTTCGCAATCGTTTGGACATTATTTGGATAAGAAATGGAGCTTGAGCCATTATCGAGGATATCCTTCCTTTTCTGATAATTGATTTCATCGATTCCCAGCATCCCTATCGGCTCCTTGCGTGGAAGCTTCAGTTCTTCGCCTGTAAACCTTTCGAAAGCATCGACCAAAGCCTTGTCGCGGGCTTCGATCCAAGCACGTTCTCCAGCCCAATACTCGCGCTCTCTTTCCATCCTTTCGATGCTATCTTTCCTCCACTGCTCCTCTCTGATCCTCCTCTCTTCTCCTTATTCTCAAAGGTGATGGTCATCTTCTCCATCCAATCTTCTTGCTTCTCAATCAGCCTCATCATTTGTTCGCCGATGAACTCTTTCACCTTAAACTTCCATATCCTTTTCTCCCCAGCTGTAGTATTCGTGTTGTTTTTCTTCATGTGAAAGCCGTCCATGATGTGATGACGATGATGATCAGATGAATTATCAGTATCAGTTGACATATTGTTATTGATAGCTGATGACGGGGCATTGTCGTAATTATTTGTGTAGTTATACTGCTGGAAATTCCCACCAATGTTCAAATTATGGTGTTCTGCGATTGAAGATGGGTTGTTATTACTAGATTCGCCATAGATTGCTTCAAGCTGTCTGAAGAACCTGTATCTTTTGCCATTGTCTGGCCTCGAAGTACCACCTTTGCCTTGATCTTTAGTTTTCTTGTAATATTTGTACAAATTCTCAAACTTTTCTCTGCATTTCTTGCCGCTTCTCTGGTAACCATATTCCTCGGACATTATCCTGGTGAAAGTTTTAACGTAATAAATGAAGGAAAGAAGCGAAAAAAAAGAATCAAACTACAGATTTAATAGCAGAAGATGAAGTACTGAAAATTTTAGTCAAAGGAAACCTAGTTCATTTAATAAAACTTCAAGTTTCCAAAGGGGTCAGCTCAGTGGATAATGATCTTTGCTAAGGAAGAGGAAACACATGAAGCTTTTCAGATTTAGTGCTCAGGCAGAAAACCTCAATTTGGAGAGTGTGACTGTTCAACTGTCCGGAAAAATGGAGAGGAAAATAAAGAAAAAGACAGACTTGTTCCCTTCACATATTTCCATGAATCAATTGTAAAAAAATATTAGCAAGAACCTCAAAAAGAAAAATAGCTAGTCTAGTAGTGAGAATTACTAGGTTAAGCATAAGACTGTTCATGTCTTTGTTATCAAAATGACGAGAGAGAGTACGTCACGAACAGATTCCAGTGGAGATAAAGATTTAAAAGAAAGAATTCCATAACAAGACAAAAATCAAATGATGACGTATGCTGTCTCAACACAGCCTGCTATACACATGAGTTCATGATATTTATTTGCAAGATCAGAAAGTATTGGGCATTTCCGAAAGTGCATGAAAACCTTCTCTTTACCCTCAAATCCAAACCTAAAACACACACACAAACCCACAGATTTCATCGAAATAGCTTTTATTCCAGACAAATTTAATCCCCTTTACTGCAGAAAGGGAGAATTATGAAAAATTAAGGTTAATAGACACACCTGGATACTTCGTCCCACAAAGGACCCTTGAGATTAGCCTCCTTAAACTTGTAGTCAAGCCTCGATCTAACTTCAAGAAGTGTAAGAGTTTCCTGCCTAGCCACCTCCCATTATTATTAACATTATAATCATGACCACTAATCATCGTCATCCCCCCAGCTGTAGCTTCAATATTATTATTCTGATGATGTTCTAACGACCCAAATAAACCAGCGTTTGAAGCAGTAGCTGCTAAAGTACTGCTGTGATGAGCACAATCAGAGGGTAAAACGAGCATGTCATAGTAATCTGATGCTGGCGGTGGTGGATTATCAACATGGGCCTGCCGTTGATGTACTGTCTTAGATCTGTTATGTCATACTCACTATCCATATGCTTCAGTTAATCCACAAAAGAAAACTATAGAAAAAAAATATGAAGAAAAACTTAAAAAAGGGACAACTGCTTGAGGGACGACAGTGTTTGACTGGCGTTTGTTCTAACTCATTAATCTGCGTACGTAGTAGGAGAACAAAAATTTAAGGGTTTTTTGAAGGAAGAAATCACAGAGGCCCTGCCGATCTGTGTTTTTTTCGTTTTTCAGAGGAGATTGAGAAGAGAATAAAGAAGGGTTTTTTGAAGTAGTGTAAGAGATGAGTACAATGGACCCTCCTCCCCTTTCTTTGTAGCTAGAGATCAAACTGATGACTTGCTACAGTTGTGTAATAATGCTCTTCTCTCTCTCTCTCTCTCTCTCTCTCTCTCTCTCTTCTCTCTCCTCTCTCTCTCTCTCTCTCTCTCTCTCTCTCTCTCTCTCTTTCTCTCTCTCTCTCTCTCGCGTGAAGTGTATAAATGTACCATGTAGGGTTTTCGATACGGTATATAATTAATAATGTGATGATGCAACGAATGAGATGAAATACATAAACGTTGTGTGTACACTGTACTGTTTTGGAAGGATGCACCTAATAAAGCCATAACGCAATTAGTGCTTCAAAAACCGCCTTAATTATCATTTCCTTTTGATGTTTCATTTATTTTCATATGTGTTTTAGTTTTTAAGTGGATTTCTGATTTAACAACATTAAAAGCACTTCTTCGAACTTAGGAGACACTAAGAATTTTTATTACTTTCCTTATTACTGGTGACTGTATTTGTGTAGAAACTGAAACGACATGTAACGAAATGATAAGTTCAACAATAAAAAGGTTTATGCATGAACCATATTGGGTTTGCTTAAAATTGTTTGTAGATTCGAAAGTGTTGTTATTTATGCGACTGTATATTTAATTTCTTTCCTTAATATATCATTTGGTTTGTCGATCTCAGTGTCGGATTAGTCCAAAATAAAAGCCCCTGAACCGGCGAAAAGTATTAAATTAATCGCTTGAAATAAATCGAAAACACTCGGCCATTGAGCTAAATGCTCTGTATTGTTTGATTTTATCATATAATTCTTATTTTCATTATCATTTGCCTTTTCCATTTAATAAGACATATCACAACCAAAATAATGTTAATTATGTTACCATGGCTTCGTGATGTTGTTAGCACTTAAGCATTCATGCAAATGTAATCATTTTAGAATACTCCTATCATCATTATGTCAAGAATCATAATAGCTCTTGAAAGAACGAGATTGCCTTCGTCATCGTATGTGGTAAATAGTATACAATAATGTGGTACCAAAAATTTTAAGCTAAGCTACTCTCGCCTAATTAAGCATTTGAAAATTGAATTTAACAACCAGTTATTAAATACAATAATAAATAACTGATTGTCAATAATCAACTAGATTTGCACGCTATGATACTCATGCATGATTAAAGCACGATCAATTGATGGGACCAGAAGAAAGTTAAAAACTTTATTTGCTAAGAGTTTATAATAAGTGAATTTATCATTTTTTTTTCTTGTCTAATTGTTTTAAGATACAAAAATATAATAATAATAATAATAAATGACAACTAAGTTTGTCATGTGATCGAAGAAAGAACCAGGGCACACCGACATTTATGTACATTTCCTCTTGGTACGTGACTTTGCCATTTATATCGCCTACTTTCAGTCACTTGCGTCTTCCTTTAGTTTTGGCATTTGCTTGCTTAGGCCTTGTTGTTTTCAGCAGCTGTATTTTTACTTCATTTCCATACTATTAAGTTTCAAAAATTATATTATCATCAATATATGAAAAGAAACCCTATTGATCCATTTTCGCTTACTCGATCATAGTTACAAGAACACACACAAGAAAATTGTAAATCTTGTGTCGATATGGATGGAAATATACACCGTAAAATAAAAGAAGAGCAACCAAGCCCTTTCAAAAGCTTCACATCGTACGATTTTCCAACATCACAAGGCCGGGCTCTAGCTTAGTTTCATCATTTATCTAATTTATATTTCGATTTTATTTATGAACACATGTTAACGGCACTTGCGCTCGTGACACATGATGTAAATTAAAACATGGGCACGAAAGAAAATTAGGTTTTAATTAAGTTAATTAGCTTCTTGCGATAACTTTGCCAGAAAGTGCCAACACATGTAAGAAGAAACGGAGCCATTTTCAAAACCAAGAACCGAGTCTTTTAGACGCAGGTTAACCATGAAATGGGCAAAACTTACAATCATTGGTCTATAATATACACATATATGATAAAAATCACATTGCACCTAATTCATATCAAGTAGGAAAAGTAAATAATAAGAAGAATAGAGTTTCACCTTAGTGTATTATGTAAGTATGTAAGGAATCAGAACTTCAACAGACTGGTAAGATCAATTAATGATCTGATGGCTTGTTCTTGAAGGCAATATCAAGGAAAATCACGTACATACATTGTATATCATAATATATTATATATGTTTATATATCTGTGTATGTGTGTGTCAGTACGTGTGTGTCTTTGTCTCGCATGATTCATAACACAAGGAGATCGATCAGTGCTTCAATAAAAACAACTGACTTGATGTGTATAGTTCAGTCACATACAATACAATTAGTATTATGGGTTGCTTGTCCTAGCAGTGCAGTCTATGCTTAACGATATCTAGGTCGCATCAATTTTAATAAAAAACGATTATTTATATTTTATAATATAGCTCGCAATAGTTCTATATTGTTAAAGTGGTGAAAGAATCTTAATCCTACTAGTTATGGAAACTAAATTACAGAGAAAATCAAGAGTGTCGAATCCCTCTATATATAGCAACTCAAGCTTATGATCAATCGAGTTCGTCGACGACGGCATATTTAATTTCGAACTTGGGCAGCGAGGATCTACATCGCACTCATAATGCCATAGTATTTTTTAAATTATTTATTTGTTTATTATAGGCACGGATCTAAATTCATGTTGTCACCTCAGCAAGATAGCCATGTCGGCACATCAAGGAAAGTGGAAACAGATAAGAAATAAGAGGTCAGTCAATAAAGGGATTTGATGGGTTGCTAGAAAATATAAAACATAAACAATGCCCCCTTTTTATTTTTTATTTAAACAAAGTCGAACATCATTGTAAATTTTTTTTATTTGTCCTATCGGAATATGGTTGTCATCCTAATTCAAACTTTGCAATAATCATTACAATTAAAACAGTTTTTTGAAACTGTAATTATGCTGACACTTTTCAAGATTGTATTGGATAGAAAATTTTACCAGTTATTTTTTCTTGAATTTTTTCTTGAATATTAGTTCTATAATTACCTTACCAACACGGCCATCAAACATATAATGAGCCAGGCTTTATCTATATGCTCACTCCCAATGTCCATTGGGCCAAACTGAACATCCTCCATTCCAAATAATTCCACAAATTATAATAAACAAATAAAAGACCCGAAAATCCCATCGTCATCTTCATATAAAAATTCAAACACAATCTTCCTCCAGCCAAACCCTAACCATTAAACTACACACTCACTCCTTAGAATTAGAAGGCTTGTAAACATTACAACGCCTACACAGCTTAGAGTCGTCGTACTCAGCCGCCGCCGTCGTCCTCTCTTGATGCTTCCACCGCACCACCTTCTTGTGAAAGTTCCGGTGACAACTGCAGGCGGCACACCACATGGCCGCCGCCGCCGAACCTCCTCCTCCACCTTTGCCTCCGACGACGGACGGCATAAACTCGCAGCAGCCATCGACGGCATGTTTTCCGATGCTCGCCGCATGGTTCTTCATACACTCGCCATACGTCACCAATCTCTCGACGACCTTGGAGTCGATGACGTCACCGTCCATTTTCGTCTCTTCCTTGTTCATACTACAGCAGATATGCAACAGTGTAGTAGCTGTTACTGCTCACTAATATATATAGGAAAGTAAGCTGCCTAAGTAGTTGGGAGATGTGATGTTTGTCTCACTGTTGTGTGTGTGTGTGTAGTTGGCGAGCAGCCGAACTTGATGGCTTTTAAGCCTACAAATATTGGTGTGAGTGATGTGATCCAAATAATGGCTTTCAATTATGGTCGCCATTATTGAGCTATTTCTTCACTTCTTTTCTCGGTTCTTGGTAAGTTAAACAGAGTTGTTTTGTATAATATATGTTACTAAAGTGTTATTTACATGCATTAATTATCAATCCGACGACAGACCGTACGGCGCATTCATAGTTTTGATATGAAATTAAAGCTGTCCGAGTTTTCGACCGTTTTTTAGGTCATTAATTTGTAGAATGTCTGCCGCTAAGAAGTACGAACGTCCTTGAAGTTAATTGATCGAACTTAGGGTGGGTGAATTTATATTTTTATTAAATTCTTTAAATTGCTTGTGAATAAATGGGGAAAATTTTGCTTATTATTGCCAGTTTCCTATGATGACTATGGGCGCGATGGGTTAACCGTTGAACGGTCGATGGGATCGATAGCGATCGAATAATTACAGCTTCCAACCACTTGAATTATGATCATATCAAATTTACCTCTTATATTGCGAGATTTACATTTTGGCCCCCAAGTGAAAAGCGAAAGAAAATCTTAAATCGACCAATCAGCTTAACTTCCAAGTGATAAGGCTTCCTTCTTCAGCCCAAAGCACCAGGCCCACTTTTGTTCATCCGTATGTATTTATGAAAATAAAATATATTGTCTTTTTATCGGGAAAAATATAGTATTATTTATTAAAATAGGCAATTCATTTTCTGAAAATGACACTTCGGACACGACGAGGATAGTTTTGTTGAATGTGAGCCCTGGAGAGATGCTACCTTTAATTTTTATTTCCTCTCTAATTTATTATTATATTCTCTTATATGCTAATTTTCCTTTCCTAACAATAATTACAATAATCAGACCCATCGCACCTCAGTATTTAGTTGACACACGATTTCTTCGTTCTTCATCTCCAACAACAAATCGACAAGAGGTCAGACGACTATGCTGCTTTGGTGCTGAAAGTATCAAGCTCAGTTCCCCAGGTGAGCGCCTAACCATAGTCTAGCTCATACATTGTTGTCGTTTCGATTTTATGACGTTTTGGCATAACAGATTCTCTAGTTTGAGCTTATTCTACGTGTAGATGTGTGTTCCTGGAAATTATTGGTATTTGTTTCTTGGTTGAATTGCTGATTTATGCATTGTTACTTGTAGGTGTTGGAAAAGGACGAACGCAGCTTCTATTTCTCAGGGTTCAGGGTTTATCCTTTTTGTATTGAAGGTTTTCCTTTTTTTTTTTCTTATCTGACGACACAAGTGAAGATTCTCGATTAGGGTATTCATAAGCTATGGTTACATGCACATGCCCCAAATTCGCCCCTTGGGACACGCGTGGTTCTGTTGGTGTGTTGGCTGTGCTCGGAGCTCGAGTGGGCCCGTTAAGAATTGTGGACGAAAGGAATGGGTTTCCGTGATTAGTCGGAAGAGTGTTTCGGGCTTGATCAAATGTTCTACGAATTCACATAGTGTTAATCAGTATCACAACAAGGACCCTGTTCTGAATTTGTATCCCGAGATTTCTTTGCTTAGGAGGCAGGATAGTGGGACCATTACAGAAAAGGTCACTGATTCGTCAGATTCGAATGATTACAACGCAGCCAAGATTAAGGTTATTGGAGTAGGCGGCGGTGGGTCGAATGCAGTTAACCGTATGATTGAGAGTGCCATGAAGGGAGTTGAGTTTTGGATCGTTAACACTGATATTCAAGCCATGAAGTTGTCCCCTGTGTTTGGTGAACATCGTTTGCAGATCGGGCAAGAGCTCACTAGAGGGCTTGGTGCTGGCGGGAATCCTGATATTGGAATGAATGCTGCTAAGGAGAGCAAACAAGCTATCGAGGAGGCACTTTATGGAGCTGACATGGTCTTTGTAACCGTAAGTCCATATTTTGATTGGCTAAACTTTGGTCCCGGTTTTCATTTTCCCATTCCCAAGTCGTAACGATGATCTCTATTGGCTTGCTTCATTTCCTTATCTTCTGACTTAAACATTTCAGGCTGGAATGGGTGGAGGGACAGGCACAGGTGGCGCTCCAGTAATTGCTGGAATTGCAAAGTCGATGGGTATTTTGACCGTTGGTATAGTCACCACCCCTTTTTCTTTCGAGGGACGCAGAAGAACTGTTCAGGCCCAAGAAGGGATTGCAGCTTTAAGAGAAAACGTCGACACGTTGATTGTTATCCCAAACGATAAGTTGCTCACTGCAGTTTCACCATCGACGCCCGTCACCGAAGCCTTTAATCTTGCTGATGACATTCTTCGACAAGGAGTTCGTGGCATTTCTGATATAATCACGGTAGTACTGGAACTCATGCTGATGATTCATTTTCCTCTCTGGGCAGTTAAAATATTCTATTCTTGCAATAGGTGCATATGCCTGCACTACAAGGTCTTCTTAGGTGCCACAATCTCTAGTTATCCATTTTCTCTGTCAGATTCCAGGGCTGGTAAATGTAGATTTTGCTGATGTGAGAACTATTATGGCAAGTGCGGGTTCTTCATTGATGGGGATTGGAACTGCAACAGGTATTTGATTGCCAAAGATACCTTTCGCTTTTCATGTCAGCTTCTTTAATTTTTGGCGTTTGATTTGCACATCATCCCTCGATGTTATAATACTCAAGGAAAAACAAGGGCAAGAGATGCCGCGTTAAATGCCATTCAATCTCCACTGCTGGATATTGGTATTGAGAGAGCTACAGGGATTGTGTGGAATATAACTGGTGGCAGTGATCTAACACTGTTTGAGGTAATAGCTTCTTACTCGTTCATCGAGATTTATAGTTCTGGTTGAGATATCTTATATTACGCATGTGTCTTCTCAATCGAGATTCTTCAAATATTGAATATGCCCATTACATTTTCTTGATATTTTTTTGAATACTGCCAGGTGAATACTGCAGCTGAGGTCATCTATGATCTTGTGGATCCAAGTGCCAACTTAATATTCGGTGCTGTCGTTGACCCGTCACTAAGTGGTCAAGTAAGTTCTTTTCTCATCCTTTTAAGTCAGCACAGGTATAGTTTAGGGTATCAAGTCGACTGAAGAACATTTTAACTTGCAACAAACCAAGAGTCACAGCTTTTATGGTTGTTTTGACCGTTAAAGTTAGGTTGATGGTTGAACTAATTACATTGTCAAATTCAGGTAAGCATAACGCTAATTGCCACTGGTTTTAAACGTCAGGAAGAAAGCGAAGGAAGAAATCTCCAGGTATGCTCTACATTAACAATTGCGCCGTATATTTCTCGCTACACCGTTAAATGTGGCATCTTTTTCTTGTTTGGAACCGAAAAGGAGAATCAGTTGAGCCGTGGAGATTCAACCGCTGGTTTCAACAGGAGGCCGTCTTCCTTCTTCGAAGGGACTTCTGTTGAAATCCCTGAATTCTTGAAGAAGAAAGGACGTTCCCGATACCCAAGGGTTTGATCGATTTTGCTTCGGTGTGATATATTAATGTTCTTACAATATACGAAAATAATTATAGCAGCAGTTCTTATGGAGTTGTGCTTGTACAGGATTTTTGTTGTTTCGTTGAACATGCAGTCGATGAAAACGTACAAGGCTTTATTTTTGGAACTCCGTGTTTGTAATTCCGTACATAATCATAGGGCGATAAACACAACCAACGCCTTTTATTTCTGGGTACACGAATCTACTACATAGTAGTTAACAACACAACCGTTGAGAGAAAGGCTATGAATCAATCATAGCGGATGCTTTGCTATGTATAATAAATATAGCATGAATGATTTGATGGATGACAAATGCTACTTAACCATGAAAGAACTTTTACAGCTACATCCACCAACTGCACTTGGATTTGTAGACACCTGCATTTTTGCATATCATCAACAAGGATATACATAAAAAGGAGGAGGATGAGTATCATGATGGACAACAACATGCCAAGTCACTGCACTTTCCCAATATTTTTATGCAATAAGCTTTGACCGACCATTAAGGATTTTCATGAGATTACGAAACTCGAAAATCATTTCGGTGACTAAGAACATATGGATGTGAAGCGGACCTGGAAAGCAGAGCGGATGAGCTCCTCTACATAATCGACGGTGGCACCTTTGACGAAGTCGAAGGAAATGTTATCAACACGAGTTTCATTCCATCCCGCTCAAAAATCCTGCGGCAAACCAAACACAAAGTTAATATAGTTTTAAAACAACACACCACGGCCTTAAAATTTTCCTTTCCTTGCCTTATAAACAACAAACGATGTTAACATACACAGAGTAACGCGCGAGAGACAATCAATCACCTGTCGTCGTCGCCAGTCTTGTCATCGAGGGAGAAGTTATATTGGAAACCAGAGCAACCACCAGCTTCAATGCTCAAACGAAGCAACTTTTCACCAGGCTCGCCAGCTTGCAACTCTTTCATTCGCTGTATAAGACAATTCACTAAGCCTTTAATAGCAGAGATAACATGAAATTCAAGCAGAAACACCTTTACGAGAACCTAAAAGACCAATCTTAAATGGAACACACAGATCAATCAGGTTCGTCCATCGAAAATTAGAAACAAATCATTGCTACAAGTTACAACCACCGCCTACTATTACGATCATCTTCGGATTCAACAAATCGGATGGAAGTCATATTCTACAGGTTTCAACACAGTAAATCATAAATCCAGATAAAGAAAAAGGTTACCCTAACGCAGCTGTCCGTCATATAAATGGTCTCGTTCGAAGCCGACGAAGGTTCCGATATCTGAGAATCCCGGAGGGCGGAGGGCGAGCTGAGAAAACGAGAGCCGAGCCGAACCCGAGCTGATAAGTACGGCGCGAGCCGATAGATAAGCGAACGCGACGATGGAGTACTCATGCCACCTTCACGAACATGCTAGTCCTCAAATCGATGGGAAAAGATTAATAGATTCAGAATATCGTATGAAGTAATCGCTTTGAATTGTCTATCTGCCGTGTGTCTTACCAGAAAGAAAGAAATTGGCTCGAGTAATGTGATAATATATCTTCTCTCTTCGCCTCCCCAACACGCGCTTCATGACCCGACCCGATTACCATCATACAAATCGAGCCCAAGAAAGAACACTATTAAGGAATAAATAACAATATATTTGTTAAATAAAATAGCATTTAATCTTATTTTATTTTTCTAACAGCATTCGTTCAATTGGAACTCCAACAGAAATAAGAATACACTAAATACGGAGGTTCAGTTCAGGCGAATAATAAATACAGGTTTCTTGCTCTATGCATACATTTATGTACAACAGAGAGTATGAAAAAGTGAAATGTCTCATCAATATAATCTGAGTTTTCTTCAGTCGGATTTTTCGAGCTCCTTGAATTTTCTATCCCATTCACGGGCGTCGTAATCTTGCTCGTATAGATCACGATCAGTGCTGTAGACGATTCTATCTTGGCTTATGAATGTCCTTTGAGCCATGTCACGAGCGCTCAAAATCTGGATAAAAAAAAATTGCAACTTCAAATTATTGACCAACTTCGTTCATTCATGAATGTGAAAGAGTATTGTATGTAGCATGCATGCAAAATGGTTAGTTAATGAACACTTGTTTACCTTCCTCCTCAAAGAAAGATCGGGTGATTCAAGAGCATTCGCATACTTTTTCCTGGCTCTGTTCCTCTTGTCTATTTGAGCATTTTTGCTTTGAACGTAGAACCATCGAAATAACGGAATTGTGAAGAATGACCCAGCATAAATCTGCGCGAGAAGTTTTTAACGATTTCATAGTATCAACTTTCACAAAGCCATAGAAAGTTTTCAGTTTAGTTAGTAAGACACAATAAGCACATAGATGTCTAAGAGTCAAAGATCTACCTGAAGTAAGGGAAGAATGCTAGACACAAATGTAACAAAACCACTAGGGCTAGTTGTCATGTTCCTGTCGAGTTAAGTTCTGTTAAATATCAGGGAAGAAGTGGGAGAAATTAACATTAAACACAAAGTAGAGGACAGAGGTTAACCTTAACATGGAACCAAGTATGATGACTCCAAGTAGATTTAGCCCACCAAGACCAACTACCATCCCCCTCTCCGAGGGGCTAGTTTTACTGAGGATTGATCATAAGTTAAATTTTGTTATTTCAAGTCATAATTGAATTGAAACACTAATGTCAGTAAACTGTAGAAAAACCTGAATGGCCATTTTCTTTCCATGAAGAACTTTTCGACTCCGCCAACCCAATCTGCCCACCGTTTTCCAACGCGTTCCTTCCGTCCACCCCTTTGTGGAGCAGCAGTGCGTTGGATTGACGGAAAACGGTATAAAATATTCCCCTACAGCAGCAGAGAGAGAGAGAGAGAGAGAGAGAGAGAGAAGAGAGAGAGAGAGAGAGAGAGAGAGAGAGAGAGAGAGAGAAGAGAGAGAGCAACCATCTAAGTAGGGGCAACGCACAAATTCTAATGTCTCTACAGATAAAAGAGCAACAAACAAACCTCTTCATCTATTTCAGGCTGACCGTCAAACCTCAGTAACACAGGTAGTATGTACGACTCGTCATCCTGGAGCATTTTCAATAACTGAATTAGCAAGATGGCCAATATTTTACGGTAATCAAAATGAGGCCTATAATTTTGCTATATACCAAATCAAAATGTGGAACAGAGATTTGTCATCACATTCATATAAGTTAGTAAATGAACCACAAGCTTTCTTGTCATACCATGTTTTCTGTACTCTCCAGATCCAAATATGGGGCTAGTTCTTCAGCAGTGACTACGCCACCATTTGAAGCAATGTATTGCCCAATCTGCAGAAACAGATGATCACAATAACAAAAATTAAATGGGAATTAATACATGGTTATAAAGTTGCGACAATCTAGCCAAATAGTTAGAATTTTCTCACACGTTTAAAGTTACACAATCAATAGCAAAATCAATGAACATACGACTCACTATAGAGGCTTAATACCATACTGATGTTCCTCATACCTACGAGCAAAGATACACATCAACACATGTATGAACCCCACGGAAAAAATTGACAGATTTTGATTCAATAACTAACTCTGGAAATTTTATCATAGAGGTGGATAAAACCAATTTGATGTCATAATGATTTATCATGAAGTATGAATACAAGCATTTTATTAACGGACCACTGAAATCAGTTCTCGGTTATTACCAACTTCCACCTTTCTTCTTCAATACCTTGGTTAGGATCACCGTCTCCAAATACGAAAGAGAAAACCTAAGAAGTACAAGATACATTAATTTTACCCTGAACACAAAGGCAAAGAGAGATATATAATATGATGGGAACTTTTTCCTTACCGATTCAATGAAGTTCATCCCACCATTAGATTCTTTTACTTGTCTTCTTCTATAATAGTAGGATCCCAATACCTGGGATAGAGATTTGACACGTGATTTAAAACCTCCGAACAGAAAATCTATATCAGACATGTTAGCGCAAGTGGGCATTTAGAAGTAAAGTTAGGATTGCCTTCCAAAAGCAGCAATTGTATTTGGCGACCATTTCGATAGCGCTTAGAACTACTAATGAAGATACACAAATTAATGAATCAACTTGAGCTTTTCTTACATCTGATTAACATGCTCGATTTCAATTGGATAAAAGAGCATACTGTACATCTCAGCAAACAATAATATCAAGCTTCACAAAAGGCCATTTTCATTCAAACCCTATTCTTTACTATATGCATATTAGTGACATTCACAAAGGGTTACTATAAAAAACTTATGAGGCACGAAAATTAAAAGGAACAACATGGATTAGAATATTACCAGAACAAATCTGTAGGACTGAAAAAAAATGTGAAACCAGGGCTGTAAGACCTTCCTCGCCTTCCACGATTATCCTCCTCACTGTAGCAAGAAAGTAATAATCAAAAGGTAAGCCATAGCTTTAATCAGAATTTCCAGGAAGAAATATGTTGTGAATTTTCAGAAATTAGAAAGTGTACCGACTACTGGAGACTATAGCAATTATAGTTGTATATACAATGACGATAGATGCAATCAGCGCGGTCCCGAAAGAAACCCTCACAAGATACTCAGCAGCCATCTGTCATCAAAGCTTTTACCTTTAACGAAAAAAATTTAATAAGATTAGACTAATCCACAAAAAGATACAATTACCTTCCCCTTCTCCAATAAAGGTTCGATTTTAATCCTTAACGACTTGGCAGCCAGCTTTGAACGATAGTCTTTGGGGAAAACATAGAGTACATCACCTTCATCCGAAACCTATTTGAATGCCACGCAAAAGTAATGCTTGAAAGAGGTACGGAAATAAGTTTACAATTCCAACGCAGTGAGATAATCTTCACATACTCCAAACTACATTCGATCCTAGCGCGCAAGTGCAATATTATCAAAGCAAACCATTAAGCATAATTAACGCCGATTGTGTGACAATCGACAGCTCGTCATACACATAACCGACTAGTAATTAAATAAAATAAAACCTCGAGAAAGCCATCAGTGTCTGCAGCGAGAGCCTGAAGAGCTTTCTGAGCCTCATTGAGCTTGAGACCAGCCCCGCTCGCCACGTCACCGACGGTCACTCTTCTCCCCAACGAATCGACGGCGTCCATTGTTCGCCTACGCACATCGGACGGAAGCTTATCGCTCTCCACCGAACCACCCGGCCTGTCCTGCGACCTCGATACGACATCAGCTATATCGCCGCTGCTGCTCGCCTTAATCAAGGAGGTGGAACGGCAAGTTCTGCCGACATTGAGCCGCGGCAGAGGCAGGCGCAGGGGCGTCAATTTGTGGAATTGGGAGGGTTTCAACGGTCTAGGGCGAAGGACTACGGTGTGAGGCGTTAACAAGCACGCGGATAAGGCAGAAGACATTTGCTTGTTCCGCTCTAAGCTATGCTCGCGGATTGATTATACGGTTCTGAGAAGGATTTCAGCCATGAGAGACTATCGACGACTCGAGTTAGATAATTCGTTTTTCTTTTTATTTGACTTTTCTTTTCTATTTTTCCAGCTAATATCGATTTTCTTTCCTTGGAATGGGCTTGCAAGAGCCTTTTCAAGGCCCACGGCCCTTATTACTTGCGAAGAAACATAACAGCCCAATTACGGCCCAATTCAAAATTAAAATAAAAATGATGTTTTTTCTTGCCTGGTGGGATGGGAATTGGGATGCCTCCTCGTAGGAAAAATAAAATAAAGTTAAAATTTTAAAATGCTAAAAGATTATGTCTATCTTGACGTTGCATTTGTGGTACCAAACCATACATAATATCATAAAGGTGAAATTCCCATTTTCTATGGTATATGATCTGCCCTTTCCTTGACTTTCAATTGTAGCCATCTTATGTGGGGAAGGCGGGCATAAAGAGGATGTAATATAGTGCGCTTTGTCTAAGTAACGTCTGTACCAGTACCACCTTAAAATAATAACAATCATACAATCCTCCCCTCATTGTGGGCATGTGACGTTGAATAGATAAATGAGACTATATAAAAAAAAAAGGGAATTGCCTTTTCCTTTAGCAGAAACGACAACCTCTTCTAAATTGTAATTATAAAACAGATGAATATTGAGCATAGATACATAGATGTCTTCTTGGCTTGGCCCCATGCATATGTAAAGACACACGCGTAGAATCAAATGTTATTGCCCTAAAGTAGATAAAGACATTATGTCCTTCATTCTCGTCTGACTATTATATATAATGCTATTCTGAAACGCCATGTGATGACTGTCCTAAATCCACACTCCCATCTATGCTTCAGTCGTCACCACATAACTCTCAATCGAACAATCCATGGCTGCTGCACCATTTCTCCTCGTTGTTCTTCTGATACTTTTCTCCAGCTCATCGTATGTAACAAATGGGGACGAAACTATGCAGTTCACGTACTCCGGCGCCGAAGGGCCAGACAAGTGGGGAAGCCTCAGCCCTAATTTCACCATGTGCGCGCAGGGGAAATTGCAGTCGCCCATCAACATCGTCACCGCAGAAGCTGTGCTTAACAGAGATTTGGAGCCGTTGGTGAGATCCTATCAGCCCGAGAATGTCACGCTCGTCAACAACAAGTTCAACGTCGCGGTATAGTAATAATTGTCTCCTTCATAACAATCAACATTCCTTATTCCTTCATCTGTGCTGTGAGGAAGGAAATTAATATTAATGATGTAAGAAACGACGGGTTTGTTATATGAGTAGGTACGTTATCCAGGTAACACGGGCGGCATCGTTGTGGAGAACAAGACTTACTCACTGCAGCAAATGCACTGGCATTCTCCTTCCGAACACAGAATCAATGGAAGACGGTAATAACAACGCCTAGCCTATTACTTCCTTTTCTTACAAAACCTGATAATTGTTATAGTTTTATTTTTTGTGCAACTCCTCAGATATGCAGCAGAGCTTCACCTCGTACATATGTCCGACGATGGTAACGTCTCCGTAGTTGCAGTGCTGTACAAATATGGCACCCCCGATCCCCTCCTCGTTAAGGTTAACAACATCATACACACACTCACATTATTATTCGAATCATGCGAATAATAATGTGTTAGTTCTGTGCTGTTGAGAACAGATAACAAGAAATTGGAAGAGTTGGAATACGAGAAGAAGAGCCACGTGGAACTCCGATAATTTTCGGGCCGTTTAAGGCGACGGAAGTGAGGAAGAGAAGCAACAAATACTACAGATATTTGGGCTCCTTCACGACGCCGCCCTGCTCACAGAACGTAATATGGAACGTCATCGCTAAGGTGAGGACGATATCTAAAGAACAAGTGGAGACGCTCAAGGAGCCATTGGATAAGAGATGCAAGAACAATGCCAGGCCTTGCCAGCCATGAATGGAAGGCACGTGGAGCTCTACGACGAGGCTGCCTTTGCTCATTAAGGTCTTCGATCGAATAATAATGGGTTTGATTTGATCCTTTCGATGATGTAGAAAGAAATTGTTGTTACACGTTTGAGATATGCCTTCTTGAATTGCGCATCGTGTAATAATTAGGTATGTTGTATTATATGAAATAATAATGTTACATTACCTTGTTTCGTTGTATATTATTGTTATCGAACGGACGTATATAATATTATTTGGTGGTTGGTTAGTCTACGTCTAGTCTAATCCATCTCAGTAGTAAATTACATTTCATCCTCCATATACACACATCCACGGCCTATGAAACATGGAACCGAGCGTTTTGTCTCTACAGCCAACCCTTTCACGCTCCCCAACGCTTTCAAGTCAGCGACACGGCCCGCGTCCGCCGCACAGCTACACTGCCACGTCATCAAACGGGCACCAAATCCGAACCGTTCGTGCTCACCGCCCTGATCTCAGCCTACGCTAAGTTCAGTCTGCTCGGCGATGCACAGAAGGTGTTCGACGATAGTCCTGAACCAAGACTCACCGTCTGCTACAACGCTCTCATATCTGGGTACGTCAGAAACAAGGCTT
This sequence comes from Craterostigma plantagineum, assembly GCA_027422505.1. Taxonomy (NCBI): domain Eukaryota; kingdom Viridiplantae; phylum Streptophyta; class Magnoliopsida; order Lamiales; family Linderniaceae; genus Craterostigma; species Craterostigma plantagineum. The sequence continues at coordinate 55,415 of JAPQWV010001221.1, forward strand.
TCCGAAACGGACTGATTTGCTTCAATGAAATGAGGGCTAAAGGAGCGACGTTAAGTGACGTCACCCTCTTGGGTTTAGTCCCGGGCTGTGCCACTCATGGGGACTTGAGCCTAGGTACGTCGTTGCACTGCGTCGGTTCGAAGCTCGGGCTAAATAGCTGCACAAACGTCGCAAACTGCTTTCTGTCCATGTATGTGCGGTGCGGGAGGGTCGATCTGGCTAGGAAGCTCTTCGACGAGACGAAGGAGAAAGGGCTAATCACGTGGAACGCAATGATAAATGGCTACTCTCAGAATGGCCTCGCCAGGGAAGTCTTGGACCTTTACTACGAAATGAAATCGTTAGGCATATCTCCCGACGAGGTGACGTACGTCGGCGTACTGTCGTCTTGCGCTAACCTCGGCGCAAGGAGAATTGGCCAACAAGTCGAAACCGAGCTCGAGATCAGCGGGTTCGGGTCGAACCCGTTTCTGAGAAATGCGCTGATCAGCATGTACGCTAGGTGTGGAGACTTGGCGAAGGCTAGGGCCACTTTCGATGAGACCCAAAACAAGAACCTAGTTTCTTGGACGGCTGTAATAGGTGGGTATGGAATGCATGGGCACGGCGATGTTTCCGTGGAGCTCTTCGATCGAATGATCGAAGCTGGCGTTTGGCCTGATAGTACTGTTTTTGTATGCGTATTAAATGCTTGTAGCCACGCTGGCTTGACTGAGAAGGGTTTGGGTTATTTTCGCTCGATGGAGGGTAGGTATGGCTTGAGCCCTGGCTCGGAGCACTATTCTTGCATCGTGGATCTTTTGGGTCGGGCTGGTCGGTTATCTGAGGCTGTGGAGCTTATCGGGTCCATGCCCATGGAGCCCGACGGGCCGTTTGGGGAGCGCTCTTGGGTGCTTGTAGGATACATAAGGACGTTGAGTTGGCAGAGCTTGCTTTGGTAAAGTTGTGGAGCTTGAGCCGTTCAACATAGGTTATTACGTGCTGTTATCGAATATTTACACCGAGGCGAATGACATGGAAGGTGTGTTAAGGATGAGAGTGATGATGCGAGAACGAGGCTTAAGAAGGAGCCTGGTTATAGCTATGTTGAGTACAAAGGAAAGATACACCTCTTTATGGCTGGGGATAGATCTCATCCTCGAGCTAAAGAGATATATGCTATGTTGGAGAAGTTGGAAGGTCTAGACGGGGAACGTGATAAAGGAGCGAAAACAGAGCAAGCAATTGTGAGTAGTGGTCTTGTGCACAGCGAAAAGCTGGCGATCGCTTTCGCTCTATTGAACACAGAATCGAAGGTAGATGAGGTTCTTGTTATCAAGAACTTGAGGATTTGTGGAGACTGTCACAGTTTTGTAAAGACTCTTAGCAAATATATAGATTGTTTGTTTGTGGTCAGGGATGCAACTAGGTTTCACCATTTCAAGGGTGGGCTGTGTTCTTGTAATGACTATTGGTGAAGGATGATCTTTCGACAACATTTAATTCAAGCCATCGAACTTGTGAATGAAAAATACTTTTTGAAAGATAAATTCAGCAGAGCAAGCACAACTATTGTAAAAAAAGCAAGGTAATCTGAATACTACAAGGTTAAATCTTAGTTGGAATGGAAGATAAAGATAGAGAAATAACACTCACTGTTGAGGTCTACTAACTGGCTCGAGGGCTTCAACCGTGACAACACTGTTTCCTCTGATTACCTGAAGCGTACAAAATAGCAAGAGTAATATGCTGAGATCCTTCCATATTTATGGAAAATGGAAGATGGACTACAGAAAAGTTAGTCGCGGAGCTGGAAAAGGCTTACCACCATTCCTATGTCGGTTTTCTCATTTCCATTCACTTCCACCGTGTTGTCCACCACCAGATTCATAAACTGATCGAACCCGCGAAGTGTTCCAACGACCATACGGTTAGCATTAAGCTTTACTGATATGCAAAAACATTTCATCAAATTTGACGTTAGGTGGTGAGAAAGGGCATGTGTGAAACATAAATGCAAGCCCATCACTTCACTAAACAAAATGCAGCAGAACTGAAACAGCTGATAATCTTAGACCAAAAGAACCTGAACTGAATCGTTACTCCACACTGCATATAATCCCCAAGAAAAATTTTAAGAAAAAAAGAAACCAAAGATATCAGAACTCACTCTGCAGCTTCTTATCCATGTACCTGCCATGGCAAATTCGAACAGGGAAAGCTATCAATTCCACTGGAGTAAAATTTAAACAGAAGAAAAAAAAAGAGTTTGCAAGCTAAAAGAAAAATTAGAGGCGACTTACTTCTTGAGATCCGGCGGTTGTCCTGATCTGCTCATGGCGAAACCTGAAATCTAGAAATTTGCTCTGTGTTTTTAGGTTTGTTTACGGCTCGCCAAACTAAACCCTAAAAATCGCAATACGAGGCTAAAAACCAAGGCGATGATGATTCAGATTTTATATGTAATTGAATGCCTGTTGTAACGTTATTGGGCTTGAATAAGTGGGTCCGTAGGGCTTTAACATATTTGGGCCGACGATCATCAGGGCCCAATATGTCATGGCCCATTTCCCAGACGTCTTCATGTAGTTAAAGAAAGGGTGCTGTGCTATTCGTCTGTTGATGTAATATAACAACTCAATCGTCGCATGGATTGATCACCTGGTACTTGGATTACTCAATCGAATCGAACTCGAAAAAATATCATTTACACACTACTTACGAAATCGAATGCTATGTTCTAAATCCCATTTTCAACGTTCGAACAACAATAGCTCGTTCCAAGTGTCGGGCACGCCGGGCAAGCACCAATGGCTGCAGTCTTGGGGTGCATTGGGCGGCGTGCCGGCTCACGATGGCTCGAAGGGTGTCCGTCCCTTCTAAACTCAGTCAAATACGTAACGTTTACGAATCGAACCTTTCTTCCCACCGTTCTCTTCATTTCCTCGACAGCCTCGCCGATTATCAGTTGTTAAACGGGCCGGGCCCGATCTTCTTCTGGTCGGTTTCTGGCCCGTCGCTCGTATTGCAGTGCCCTCCGTTCTTCCAATCTCCACCCCTACGATCGATAGAAATTAACTGTTCGTACGTACATAAGAAAGATGCAAACATTCGACGGTAATGGAATAAACTTGCCTGAAATGGACAGGCGAGTAGCTTCGAAAGAACACTGTACTCTTTTCGGGGTCTAAACTGTTCGACATCCATCGATTCAAAGTCTTCAACGACCTTCGAAAAGCCTCCATCGCATCCATGGTGAGGTTAACGTCGTTCCCTTCTTGAAAATAATGCCCCCTTCAACGAACCGACACAATAAGAAAAACCACATACATTTAAGTGCAAAGAAAAGGGCAGCTTATTACGATTTCACGGTCTTGTCTTGATTCCACCAATGGCCAGCGCTGAAACGAGTACGTCGGCCCCGACCCATCGGCTGGAAAACCAATGTAGTCTGTCGACTCTTATGACTCCTCGAACTTGTTTCGGGGCGTTTTTTAGGGGGGCGATCGATGACGACTAAGTAGGGCACTCTGTAGTATTGAATGGTGAGGTTGTGTTGTTGGAATCTTATGGAGAGGAAGCCTTTGTGTTTGGTTATGGGGCTTCCGTGTTCTTCGTATACCGTGGAGGAGATGTTCGGAACGCCTTGGGCGAGCATGCATATCAGTGATTCCCATTGGTTTCTGCCTATGGAGTCGCCGGCGAACACTATGCGTGCGTTCTTGGCGCGTTCGAGGAAATCCTTTGCATCAAATCTGGGAAAAAGAAAGAAAGGAACAGAAGCATTCTAAGTGATGGAATAGTAGAGCACAGTAATTAATGCTTGTTCGTCGTCGATGCATAGAATCAAGAGCTGCCTTGAATGCACATGATCATGAATACAGAATCGTTGACGATCTGATATGGTAATATAGAATATTACGTCGTGATTATTGACGCCAAATTAATGGTCAAGTCAATGCAATGGATATACATGGACTTTGATTCATTCAACTGGGAAGAAAGAAAGCCATTATCAGCATCACTCTCAAAAACATTTTCTATGTTTAACTCATGCCCACATGCGCAACCTCGAGCAACGATTTCTCACAGAATACGATAAGAAGATGAGTTACAACAAATTATGATCACCACAAGCGAAGAGCAATCATAAACTGCAACTTGGAAGGATTTAGCTCGTCCATCTTTCTTGAAATTAAAACCCTGAAAATCAATGATCTAGCTCGTCGTTCATCTTTCTCTATGAACAAGGATGATGATGACAAGCCAATAATCCTTCATTTTCATTCGTGGATTTCCATATTAGCGATTAATTCGACAATTACACTGTAATTACGTCATTACTATTCCTAAATCAATGATGAAATGATCAATATATATACCTTGGAAGATTACATCCATGTGGTTGCCAACGCCATTTCTGGTAATTCAAATCTCGTCTGCCATTCTTATGGCATCTAAATCCAGGATCCAGAAATGGGCACTCTCTCATCGTATCTGCTAAGAGGTTGATTCTCGTCCCAACCCATCTTCCATACGAATAATCGCAATCTTTTGCCTGAGAATCTGTATTTTTGGGTAAAACTTGTGCCAAGAAACCCAAGCTAAAGAGAGATCCTAGCTTAAATGGGCTCAACACGTTGTATGAAACGATGAGAGTGGCGATTACAGAGAGAAAGATCAGCAAGTGATTGAGTTCTCTGTGTAACAGTGGCTGACACGGTATGTGCAGCTTCGTTTGCATGAAGGGCAGAAAATACCAGAGAGAGGTTGACGAAGAGCCAATTGTGTTATTCCTATTTATATATCATACATATATATATGGCTATGGTTAAATCGAATTTAGATAAAATGGCAAGGATAATTAATATTTGATTAATCAGAGCATCGACAGTAAATTTACAAACTTGGAACTTCATATCAATATTCTGATCCAACCCAACATATGACAAAACTTCACTTCAAGAACTGCTATCTTAGTGCATTTCATGATTTCACCAGACAAGCTCTCTCATTCGAGCAACCTTCGATGCTTACACCACGCAATAGCAGCGATGTATAGAAAAAGACAGCCAAAAGAACTTCCCCGACGGTCCAAAGAAACCTCGTCATACCATGTACTGTGTCGCTGAAGATCTCTATCTTTATATTCATCCCAAAGATTCCCGCTACAACCACGAAGCAGCTTACCACAAGCGTGGCCGTCGTTAGCATCACTCCCATTTGAAGAAGGTGATTTTGCTTGTCATCCAACATAATGTTGATGTAATCTTCTGTATCATCTACATACTCCCTCAGCTTACACACGACATATGAGATATAAAACAAATCCCATCTAGCAGATAATTAGAGTAACTTCACAATCACCTGAGTTTGTATGAGGAAAATATATACTTACAGTGGACAGCTTATTCAGAGTGCCCTCTATCTGGACAAAGTAAGCTTCCAAAAGCATTTCGAGCTCTTCGACGTCGAGGTGTTTGCTTATAGCACTGCGTGTGGTGGAATGAGTCCTATGACTGTCATTGCCAAGAACATTACGGACACCGCCTTCAGCAGATAATTGAATAGGAGTTCTGCAGTTGGAATCACACATTTCAGAAAGTGATCCTTGATTTAATTTCACGATATGCTATTTAGGAAGCTGATATTAGGGAACTTTTGACATTGCCTGTCACCCACTTCGGGCTGATCGATATCTTCGACGAAGTCAGCTTGGTCATCGATGGACGTAACAGAGGAGCTTTCGAGCTGTTCTTGCAGTTTTTCGGTTAAGTACATCTCTGCCATGTCATCGTCATCGTCCAGCAAATGCTCCAATTCATCCCTTACCTGGTAAAAAATTGGGCCCAATGGTTCAGATTAAAGAATGACTATAAGCCTAGCAACTATGTACGAATTGAAGAAACCTTCTGCACTCGACCAGTTATGGCAACCAATCGACTCTTTATCTGTCGCACACGTTCCAAGTTGAGCGTACTGATTTTCGAAGTCAGTTTATCTAAGGCGGGATGTGCTTCTTGTTCGAGCGTCCTTGCCTAGTTTTGAGGTAGAGAAAATATAACCAAGATCAGATTGATCAATCATATGTAGTAATATTTACAAACTGAAAGCACACCACACCAATTTTTAACAGAAAAAACAATCACATAGAATGTTTTTACCTCATTCTCCAAGCAACTACAAGCAGCCTCGAGACAAGCTTCCAAGGCAAAAAACTCAAAGGGAAGCAGTTTAGGGCCATCTCGATTTTCCACAGATTGTTGTTCGTTCCCTTCAGGCTTTGCATTGCTTTCTTCTTTTCGAAGTGGTTTGAATTATTCGAAGGACTCTCAGGTCTTGATCGTGGCTCTTCCATGTTGTACAAGTTAGTCCAATCTCCTTTGTCACCATCTCCAGCTTCCTTCAATTTCGGTCATAATGAAAGGAATCTTCAGTTATCAACTTTTACCTCAATTTTGGTTATCATAACAATGGTCAACCAAAGCCACGGAAAGCTCCCAAAATAGCTAGAAGTCGAAGCACGATCTAAAAACTGAGATTCCATTAAAGCTGTTTTGGAAAGCTTTTGGCCTTTGGGGAAATTTCTAAAGCAGCACTCTGTACTGTAGTAGCAGAGGGAGTCATTAGTAAGACAAAACCCAATTAATTGAGAGAGAAAAAGGAAAGAACCTGAGCTTTATCCGCCTGATGATGCCTAAAATCCTTCTCTGCAGCTCATCGACGAACGGAGCCACCGAAGGATCCTTAGAATTCACAGAAGCACTTCTTGCGCCGTGATAATCGCCTTGAGGTGCTCCAAATTGATTACAATCGCCCTTTCACGGCCCAAAACAGTCGAAGGATAAGATAAAAGCGGGTCCAATATACGTAGATCACGCGCCGGAAGCCCCGTTCGTCTCATGATGGTGTGTTTCCCCGCTTCCTCCACCCGCGCTTGGCCGGCGGAGTCCAGCAACAGCCATGGCCGGACGCCAGCGACTACCTTCTTCCGGTGAGCGACGGTGGTCGGAAGATTAGGGCGGAGGATATTTTGATCTGCGGCGGGTTCATCGTCGGCGTACGGCGGCGGGGCGTGCTTGGGCAGCTGAGCTCTCATCTTCGAGCGCGGTGGTGAGCTGGAGAGCAGAGACCAGAGTATTATGCGGCGATCGATCGACAAAAAAGCGAAGAATCAATGCCAATCGGGTCGGGTCCACTCATTATTCGGATTTAAAATATTGTATATAGATATAACTAATTACATCAAATAACGACGACAAACTCCACCTTGATGAAAAAAGCCAACAAGTTTATCTTGGTCGTCGTCGGCGGCTCGGCGGAGTAAAATGGCCGGTGCCTTCTCGCCTGTCTGTAAGTGCGGCGCGGACTCTTCTTTTATCTTTTTTCTTCCTTTACATCGTTTTTGTTTTGCTGTGTGCTTATACGAGTTATGATATGTCTTGTGGAGCAATAAATGATGATCGTTTATTATTGGCATGAATTCACACTCATCAAAATCTTACCATACGCTGGATCTCTTACAAAGTTCATCTCTAAACAATTTGAATGATCTTCTACTTGATCGATATATCTATCAGCGTCGACCATACCTCGTACTCAAAGAAGCAACTTGTTCAACACACGAAGAGTAATCAGCAGGCGAATCCTTCTTCCAAAAAATCCATATGCATCCTCAAAACATCTCTCCCCTTCTCCTTCGCACCCTCCCCACAGTTGGCCTGCAAAACCATGCACACCTTGGCAACCGTCCCGACCTGAGCATCTCCGTAAGCACGCCCTTCGTCGCCGAGAACTTACACAGCGACCAAACGATCGAAAGCGCCCTATCGTCGGCAGTCGAGGACGCCGTTAGAATCCTCTTCGTCACCAAGGCAATCCCCGCCGCGTGGTCGAGGAGCTTAGCCCTGCCGTCCGCGCACGAACACAGCTCGGCCAATATTCCGAGTATTAGCTCCGTGCTTCGCCTTTCTTGGACGGCCCTCAGTTCGAGCTCTATCAGGTGGAAGACCGCGTTCGACTCTATCATCAGCAGACGGTTTCTAAAGGAAGACGTTGCTAACTCTGACAGGACTCGAAGGAGCGCGTTCGCCGCCTTTTGGCATACGGTAGTTCCCTTATCGCCAGATATGTAGGAAAAGACGTCGAGAAAAGGTCGGGCTTGAGCCTATCTAACGTTATGAGCGTAGTAGTAGTAGTTCGTCGGACGGCGACTAGTAGGGTTTTCAGCACTTGAGCGGCGTGGAATTTTAGTACGATCGTCTTTTCGTCCTCGCTGCTGCTGCTGCTGCCGTCCTCTTTGAAACCTAAGATCCACGTCAGAGAATCCACAACTGCTTCTTCGTCGCCGTCGTTCGCCTCTCTTGACTGTCTTTCGGCCAACATCGTATGTCGAACGCTATAAAGGATGCCGAGCGCTTCTTCCAAGCCGTAAACTATTCGTTTTCTGTAACACTTGACGATGAATGACGAGAGGGCGCTAACAATCCCTTCCTCGACCATGAAAACCCTGTTCGCCTCGCTCTCCGAAGCAAGGGATTCCAACTTATGAAGAACCTCGATGAGCTTCGAACTGCTGCTGCTATTATCGTTTTCGTCGTGGAGATTTCTCAGGAGATTGGTGACCTGAGATTCGTTGATGAGGGGATGTTCGAGAGGAGGAGGGGCGCGGTGGTTCGTGGCTGACCAGGCTTGGATCAGGCGGCTCAGCGTGTGGTTCGGGGTTAGGCTCGAGCCTCTTGGCAGTGGCTGCTTGGTGACTGGGCATATGGTGGCGGTGGAGTTGATGGCTAGCCATCGCTCGATGCTGTGTCGATCGTAGGTTATCCCCGAGACGGTTGTCACGGGATCTTTCATCATCTCAAGTGAGATGGGACATATGAAGTACGAGGGAACTGCTTCTTCGTCGTCCATGATTATTGATGCTAATGATGATGATTTGATCATGGAGATCAATGCAAGTAGAATATGATGATGATCTTCTGTAAGAACATGACATTACACACGGTCACAAAAGATATAATATATGTACTTATCGTAGGAGGGTGGAGAATGGGATGCTTTTTCTTTGTTGGATTATATAGTCTTTTGGCAAGAGAATGAGATGCTTGATGGTCTTCGGTAAGAGAATGCGGCTATTTTTGAAGTTCATGTGTAATTCTTCAAAAGAAAATAAAACATGGAAAGTACAAAAGGTCATAGGTTCTCACGGGAGAGTTCGGTGTCTGGTCAAGAATGAAGAAAAAAGCGCGTTATATGCCAAGAAACGCAGACTAGGAGCGTTTACTTGTAATTGGACTTTCAAATATACCATCAGTGAGTATTAATTAGGGTTAATTAAAGATCAGGCCCATTAAGGATTTTAGTTTTGGGTTCAGACCCCATTACATTGGCTTAGGATTAAAGACCCACTTTTCGAAAAAATTCAGGGGTCAGGCCCTAAAATGACGCAAAAAGACGTATTTAACCCTGACATATGCCAAAATTACGTTGTATACCTAAATAATCCGTTCCAACCAATTATAACAGTTCGGCGCTGAAAAAGAACACTTCCTTTCACGTGGATAACAACAGTCTTGTATTGAGTACCATATGTCGTCTATTTAGTAACAATAAACGTCGCAGAAATAACACAACATTAAAAAATAATACCGCTTCTGCAACATCATTTGTTAATGTGTTACTGCAAGAATCGGTATTATTTTTGAATGATGTTGTACTTCTACGACTTCGTTTGTTACTAAATAGACGTCATATTTTACTCAATACATGACTTTTGTTATCCAAATGAAAGGAAGTGTTTCTTCAGCGCAAACTGTTATAATTGTTCTTAAACCCTCCACCTGACCATCCCCTGTTTTCCTAGACATAAAATCATCATTATAGGGAGCAATACTCGATCAGTGGGAAAAATAGGGTTCATAGTCCGATGTAATAATGTCTATTAATAACATTTTACTGTCGATAAGTAACGTCTTATGACGTTAAAATAACACTTATGGTTTTTTACGGTAACAAATCAGTATAATTGTGTAACAGTTATAATTGTTCTTGAACCCTCCACCCGACCATCCTCTCCTGTTTCCCTAGACAGAAAATTCATCATTATAGGGAGCAATGATCCTATAATGGGTTACCAATTTTCAATCTCGAAACGTGTAATAAGATCGAAATGCTAATGATTCAATCTTTTATAGAAAAACATTAATGGTCGTCGCGTCGAGTTTAGGGTTTACGGTTTAGGGTTTATGGTGTAATAACGCATGATGGAAACAAAACAAGGTATAACAATCGACTGTGCTCGATCAGTGTGAAAAATGGGGTTCGATAGTTCGATGTAATAAGTCTGTTAATAACATTTTACTGTCGATAAGTAACGTCTTATGACGTTAAAGTAACGCTTGCGGTTGTTACGGTAACAAATCAGTATAACTGTATAACATAAAACTGACGTCAAATATCATTCAGAAATCACTTTCTTAAGGGTAATTTCGTCAAATCACAGTTTTGGGTCCTTTTCACTTATTTTTGAGAAAATAGGTCCTACAAATAAAGAAATTCTGACAGGGCCAGATTCCTAATTTCAAAATATAATAGGGCCTGTCACAAAATTTGCCCTATAATATTATAAATACTATTGATGCCCCGGCGGTATGTGTTGATAGAAGCTTAAATCATTCAATCTCTTTGAGAAAAATGACGCCGTCCAAAGTTGCAGCAGGGCTAGATTAATAGTTTAAGTCACATTTAATTGAAACAAAAACCGGCAGTACCATTTAATTTTGAATTTTACGTTATTAACTAGAAAAGAGCTGAGTCAAAAGTCAAGTAAACGGTCAATGGTTAGGTTGTTTCTTTCACGGCACCAATTGGGCCTGAACCCGAAATAGTCCATATAAGTCATAGGCCCACCCAAATAGTGTATGCCTGAAAACAAAGTTGGGCTTTTGCCCAACAATTTCTAAATTTAGTGTTTTTTTTTTTTCTTTAATTACCGAAGAAATCCTACAATTCCTCATTTCACTCTCCTCCCCTCGTCGTCGACAACACACTGCAAGAAAGTAACCCAAACTAGCAAAAGCAACAAAACACAAACTTGGAATGATTTCATATCCGTAAACATGTCAATTTCTCAGAAAACATAGGTTCGAAATGAGAACTCACAATAATATCCCTTCAAAATCCGATGATCCCCGACACCAAGCAGTCGACCCAATTGGCTCGCACCACCCTCCTCCGCCGCCGACGCCATCGTCTCGTCTCCTTCGCCGCTAACCTCCGCCTATCCGAGCCCCGCACGCCCACCACAACGACCCACCTATTTGAACCACATTCAGCCCGAGAAATCCTTCTCCTTCGGAAACCTAATGCTCGTCTTGCTCGTCGTTTTAGTCACATTCATGTGCTTGATCAGCCTCACCGTGTTCCTCGTCTTCGGCACCCACATGCCCGAATTCGAAGCCCATTCCATAAAGGTGTCGAATTTCTCAGCCACGAACGCCTCCGTGTGGGGAATTTGGGAAGCCCAGGTGGCCGTGACGAACGCCGACAAGAAGTTCAGCGTCAAATTCGAGCGACTGATGTCGTTGGTTTGTACAAGGGAATCGTCCTGGGAATCTCTGGTTTTCAGGCGGTGGAAGTGAAGCAGAAGCAAACGGTGAAGCTGAACTTCAGCGTTCGTTCGACGGATGAGACTCAGACCATAGACGAACACATGAAGGGTTGGGGTTTGCCAGCGCTTGTCTCGGATTGGAAGGAAGGTAGTGGGGTGATGGATTTCAGCGTAAGCTTTCCATGGATGCTAATTTTTCTTCTTCTTCGTCGGAGGATATGGCTTATAAGAGTCAGATTGGTATGAGGGTTTCTGCGATGATATGAGTTTGAAATTCTCGGCCAAGAGCGAAGGGGCTACGAAGCCAGGCTTGGTGAGCAGATGTCTCATACATTAGCATATGTTGTAATATAGATAGATGAATGGATTTGATATTAGTTAAGGGTTTGATTTATTGTTTGGTTCTTTGAGAATCTTTAGATTGAGAAAAAAGAAGCGAGAATTCTTCGAAACGATACGTGCATCGTCTGATATATGATGCAAGTATATGTGTGATTTTTGAGAGGAGAGAAAGGAAAAGAAACATTTTTGGAGTATTTTTCATGTGTGTTTTATTTCAGTCACGCCAAAGACGTCGTAACCGCTGCATGCAAAAATTTCGAAGATATTTTAGTTTTCATGCTTAAGATGTAATCTAACTTTTGATTATTTTACTTGTCTATAAGTTGACTACATAGAAAAGTGGTTACGAAAAAGTAGTTGTCTTCTACATTACGGAAACACGAGGCATTAAATTAAGATTTGCAAAAGCTTTCATCTTCCACATATTATGAATTCATGATTTGGAAAAATTCAATTCCATAATGATCGTTATTTTTATCATAAGCATTAAATAATGATCTCCTTCGGCAAAATGAATTAAATATGTGTGTGTGTTGAGGTAGATGCGCCAACCTCTCATATCCTTATAGTTTATTCTTTTTACTTTGTATTTCTGTCTTTTTTTTATCCAAAAAGATTAAAGCTCAATGTGCCTTCTTTATTATCCAATGGCGTTGGAATAATGAATATTCACCTAAAAAGTTCGCATACACAAAAATTTATATTCCATGTCCTATGGATCCTCCACGAAGATAACTTTAACCTAAAGTATTACATCAAATCATAGAACCAATGTTGTAATCGAATTTTCACTAAATACATAACGCAATTTAAAAATTTAAAACACAATTCACAAATCACATTAACCCACCCAACCACCACCTATCTATCCACCCTATATAAATAACATCATCACACAAAATATATCCCACTTCACATCATAAAAGAAACAACCTTTCAGCACCACCGTAGACCACCGTCCACCACCGCCATAATAATGTCCGAAAAAGTCTGCGAACTCCACGAAGCCGCCACCGTAGAGTCCTCCGTCGCTCCCTCGCCTCCCTCTTAATCTTCGCCTTCATCATCCTCCTCATAGTACTCATCGTATGGGCCGTTCTCCAGCCGCGAAAACCCTCTTTACCCTCGAAGACGCCACATCTTCAGCCTAAACGTCTCCGCCCCCAACGTCATTTCCACCACCGTCCAGGTCAGCATCACTCGAGAAACCCTAATTCCAACATCGGCGTCTACTACGACCAGATGGCTGTCTACGCATCCTATCGAAATCAGCAGATAACTTACTACTCCGTAATATCGTCCGTCTACCAAGGGCACAAAGGGGTTAACCTGTGGTCGCCTTTTCTCTACGGTAATAACGTCCCAGTCGCTCCTTACAACGGGATAGCCTTGGGCCAAGATCAGGGGAGAGGGTCCATTTCGCTGACGGTCAAGCTCAACGGGCGGGTCAGGTGGCGGGTCGGGTCGTTCGTTTCGGGCCGGTATCACCTGCATGTGTCTGCCCTGCGGTTATTCCGATTGGGAGTAGTAATAATAAGAATGATGGGACTGTGGTTGGGAGTGGGCCGGTCATCAAGTACCAGCTTTCTCAGAGTTGTAGCGTCAACGTTTGATCATTGATGATCGATCATGGTTATATATGAATAATATAATATTTAATTTTGGGTTCGTTTTGCTTTATCTTTTAGTTTCTACCCTTTTTCATGTTGCTTAGATGGCATGAATTGGGGGTCTACGTACGTAATCGAGAGATATCAACGTACAACCGTTATTATGCTGAGGAAATAATGTTAAGAGTGAACTATGAATTCTTAAAGAAGGCATTGACCATGTGATGTAATTTGATTACATTATTGGTGGGGGAGTTACGTGCAGTGCAATAATTTTGCTTCAAAGTGAATTTGACAGAAAATAAAAGGATCCAACCAACAAAGACATTTAACTGCCGCAGATCTCTTCTACGTTGTGCGTACCATTTTTCTTGATATCATGACAATTTCCTTTATTACTGGTTGATTCTTGTACTGCTTTATGTTGCTGCGTTAAGGAGCTTTATTAGTCCCTTGTGGAGTATTGCCGTTTCTTTGGGCGGAATGCTTCTGTGGTGCCTCCCAAGCTTAGGAGAAACAGGCCGTGTAATAGGTATTATCTGCATATTAGGCAGACGTAAATTAAGCCTATTTAACCATGTCTACAGATGTTGTATTAAGAGCTATATATACATGCGATTCGAACAGAGATCATGGCTGGTAACAGTAAGTGGTACTTTACCTTCTTAAGTTCGATTTTTGGAGGAGGTTCCTTGTAGAAAACTAGGCAGAGGCCTGGCTTTAAACGTCAAGCTCTTCTAAGTTGCTTTCTTTCTTCAAGTACCTGATTGACCTACCAAGCATCAGCATTGTTTCAGTAAAAATAAAAATCGAATTTTTGACTTCAGCATTATTTATTTCGACTAGGCGAACCTGGATTTGCTCTGAGACTAACAGATTTGATGATCTCATACGTGCTTTTGTCCACGTTGGGCTGCCCCACCTCTCCTCGGGAAAGAGAAACTCGTCGTATGGATTGGCCTTGTGGTTCTACCGAAAGCAACTACAGCTTTTGACTCTGTCTGATTATTCCTGCACAGCTTAACATTCTTTGTTAGGACACTGCTGTTTGAATCCTTAATGTGGTCGAAGGCCTGCTGTTGATCTTTAGACGAGTTAGTATTATTCGCCTCTCTGTCTTCGGTTTCCATAGCCAGGGAAACTCTTTCTTGTCGATAAAAGATAACAGATGAAGTGTTTGAACTCAGATAGTAATAATACATGAAGAGGAGAACATAGGCAACGTGTTCACCATCATCTTACAACAAGTAAAGAAGCAAAGCTGCCCATCTATCATTACAGCAGAGCAATATCTTTTATTTGAGATTTTCAAAGCTCTGATTCTATAAAGCTACTAATATAATGCCACAGTAATGGCATCCACACCGCATCAAATATATATCTTCATAATGATCCAAATACAATCAGTACGAAGGATAAAGTAACATAACACGCAAACAGCAATAGAAAAAACATGCCAAACTGTGAAAGGAGAATAGACCAATCTTTTTTTCGCGAGGAAATGATCGTAAAAGCTTTCAGCTTTGGCGATATCGAGTGATCTCAACGCCCAAGTAATCGACAGGGCCTATCACAGCCACGTGTGGCTTCCCAACCTGTACTCGGACAGCAGAAACCTGGGAAAACTTGTCCAAGACAGTCGATGCAATCTGCTGAGCTACAGATTCAAGAAGGTTGTGCGGAGATCCCTCCGCAACTTCTTTAACTATCCTGGTAGAAAGTAAAGTAATCATATGGTTGGACATAACAGGGATTATTACAACCTTAAAAGACAGAGAGCCTTCAAGAAACTTTTCAGACGGCTTGCGTACCTATAGATAGCGGTGTAACTGATTGTATCTGATAGATTATCGGAACTACCAGCGGGTTTGAGATCCATCCACGCATCGACGTCGACGTTGAATTTCTGACCCAACTTCCTTTCCTCGGGCTTCACTCCATGGAAACCGTGGAACTTCAAGCCCCTAAGTACGAGCTTGTCTCCACTGATCACAGCTCCAATGCCGTTATTACAGCTGATGGATAAGTACAGGTCTCGAAAGACGACCGTCAAGTTGTCGAGTTTAACAATTTAAGTACTTGACATAATACTACGAGGTTAACGATATTATACTTCACTTAATACTGCATCCGCCGACATGTCGAAACAAGAAGTCGTCATCAACTGTAACGGATATAGCTTTCAAAATAAACAGATACAAATGGACGTAGAAAGCGCAGTATTCACCAATTAAATTTTGGAGCTGCAGAAAAAACATAAAATTAAGCAAAATTAGACTGAGATATGACTGACCAACTGAGGAGGCTACATCGCCAATGGCTAAGCTACGCTAAGCCTATCAAAGGTGTATTTGACATGCTTTCATCCGCCATCAGCATTGTGTCAAACTCATTACAAGAAATGGATACTGTAAATGAAGCTGAAAGGGAACCGCAACTTTGTCTTCCTAATTACTGAAACAACAGCAACCAGCAAACAAGAACTTTCACTCAAATTAATCGAGGCGCTGACAATCTCTTCAAGAAATTGAAGTTTTTCAAAAACAGAACGAAACATCTTTCGTAATTACACCATCCAGAATTCCACAACAATTAAGTGACGCGAAAACCATCACAACACTGCCGAAGCGAAAATTGGCCACACATTCATAAACGACGTTGTTTTTTCCAGAGCTAACAAACGCGTACCTTCAGCCGACGAGGCATGAATCCACCACGTGTTTCACGAATGAACTCCCTATCCTTCTCTGCTTAATTTTTCTCTTCAACAACGCAAAAGATGTAATTTATTTGTTTTGGGACATAATTATTAACCTTTTATTTAATTATTTCCGAAAAATTATTTTGGGAGTCCACATGAAATTTTAAACTTTCAATAATATTGTAGAATTGCGGCAGCTATTATACATAAATACAATATATAGCACATTTGCGGGCGAGACTTGTAAAGTGACAAACTATCTTGTTGCCGAAGAAAAGCGACAATACTCGAAATAGGTATACGTATTAAATGATAAATTGACGGTTGTGATCTAACGTTTAAGGAGAACATTAAGATAATGGGGAATTGGATAGGCCGTGAATCTGACAATGTAAACGATGATGATGCAATACCATGCCTTATATATCATGTGGTGCTAATTATATCAATTGTTAACATCGTCAACTTTAATATTATAAAAGTGAAGTTAATTGTATGTCATGTACTTGTTGCCCTGCCGCTCGGTCAATAGAAACTTCAAAAGGGATATAAAGACATTTGCATGTAATGTAGGGAGAGGAAGCTGCCGAGAAATACCCTGTCGTTCTATCGTAGTGTACACAACGACTCTATAAATAAGTCCACCAAAAGACACAACACAAAGACACGCATTAATACTCTAATCATTTTTTTCTTTTCATCACTTCGTTGTTAGAAATAATAAAACCCTAAGGGACAACACACACACACACCACCACCATAACAATGGCCGAAGCCCAGCAGAAGAAAAATCGACGACAACGATTCAATAATAATAACTCATCGCTGAAGATTAGTACTATAAGGCCAAGCGGAGATGATTTCGTGGTTCCCATTCGAGGAGCCATTAAAAAAGAATATTTGCAGCGCTTATTCTCGTCTTAAAGAAGGCCTTCACTTAATGGAAAACTACATCTAAAGATGGAGAGCTGTTGTGATGCGCATTTTCTTTCTCTTCATCATCTATGTCGATCGTCTCTAGTATGTATAATCATGTTTGGGATGTATTTTTTCTTTTCTTTGTCTCGTATGATGATTTGGTGCTCCCTGTGCATGTACAAAATGTCTTGTGACACACAACACACACAACACACACAACACACACACACATATATATTTAGCATATATGCATCGTGTATTTGTGCATCATCGCTTGTAAAATGTAGTTGATCTTGTTATATCGAGTACATGTATAAGTGAGTCTGTGACGTTTTATATGTTGTGAACTTGTGATGCATATATTAAATCTAATGTGGATTAAAAGGTATTGTATGTGATGTATCGTCAATTACTGAAGCCAAAACATAACCAGATTATCATTAGCTACTTAAGCATTTGAGAACGCTTCGCTCGCTTGAAAACATGCTATTAGGGTTTTCGTGAGTGCAGTCTGTATTATTCTGAGTCATCATCGTAACTTTTCTTGGAGGGTTGATTTAATATTGGGAAGAGAGAGAGAGAGAGAGAGAGAGAAGAGAGAGAGAGAGAGAGAGAGAGAGTATATATATATATTCATATATCAATTTGTTAAAAATTAAAGGAATACAAAAAAATCGATATATCAATGAGATTATGAAAGCCCGATATGACAGATTATATGCTTAATAATTATAAACAAGAAATCGGACGGTTATAATGATTAATCGTTCTATTAAAGTACGATGGAATATGGATGGACGTATCTTGCGCGGGAAGGAAGCGTAAGATGAACATTAATTTATTAAATAAGTCCGAAAAGAAAAACGATCAAGGGAGTTTATATGTTTGTGTATATATTCGAATAAAAAAATGCGACGACGACTTGGGTGTTTATGTTGTCATATCAAATCCGTAATCGTAGAAAATTCGATCGATTTTCGGTTTTATGCATGTCATTGACGAAGTTGCCACGAAACATCGCCTTCCACCATCAATTTTTCCCATCCTACCTACAATACCGTCAATCATCTATTAATATATATATATATATATATATATTATATCTTCAGAGAAGTGTATGGTTCTCTATATTATATATTCAGAGAAGTTGATGATACTCTTATGTGACCATGACCACCATCGTCCACGTGCCGTGGGCGAGGCAACATAAGGTCCAACGGGGTCATTGGACCCCACTGGAAATATTTTTTATCTAAATATATGATAAATTTTTAATAGTAGGGATTAAAGGGATCCAGTGAAAATACTAAAAAATATTGGGTCTGAAGTCCAATTAGATTGGATTCCACTAATTTACATTGCCTACACCACTGTTCACGTGGTATAACACAGCGTTATTTTACCTTGAGTTAACACTCCATGTGGCATAATACATCATTTAATTACCTTAAATTAAAGATAATAAGAAACCTAAATCAGCTTGAAGTTTTAAATCTCAAAAATAGAAAGCTCTTCCATCTCAGGCCGTCGTAGCTTTTCTGCTATCATCAACTCCATATATATGAATTGATTGGAATTTTAAAAGTGAATAGATAACCAAGCTCTGGTCCCTAATTAAATTCAAGTTTGCAAACTGTTTCTTGCTTTTATTATACAATGACATTTTGCTTCAATCCATTCTTCAACTAAACCACCCAGTAAACATTTATAAAATTTGTCATATAAGCATTCATATATTTCTTTTCCTTTAAAATATTGGAGAAGGCAATAAACAGTTTACAAGTCACACAAAGCAGTAGCCAAACACATCTTGTTATGTTAGTTTTGCAGGGGTTGGTAAAAAGGTGCAATCTTTGGCGCTCACATCTCTTCATTTACGCCTGCGAGTATATGGAGAAGCTCTCATTACAGAAGGAAGAAACACATTGTACAAACGATGACGATGATGATGATGATAATGATGATTGAACACATACATACAATGCATAAATACATACCTGTTGGCTCATAAGTATTTCCACTGCAACATTCAAGTCTCCATCAGCAGCTGCTATTGCCACTTCTACTGCGTCTGAAACAAATAACCATGAATTATTTTTCGCATTTTATTTATCCAGGAAATAAAGTTAAGGATCCCTACATATATCACAAACTTTAAGCTGAGTAATTAATTACAATAATATTTACCCTTTCGAAACCCATCGCCACAAGTTTTTGTATCTCGTCCTCTTCAGATGCTTTTGAATCCTATAGATCATACTCAAGGAAAGCAAATGCCTTCAATGATCAAACAATAACAGATACAAAACGGAAAGCACCAATTTTTATTACAATTTTTAACCTGATTGCTTTGTGTTCCAGTTGATGGCACCGTAGTGTTTGTTGAAGGTGGCCTGAAATAAAAAGGATAGTTGAGTAATGTCAAAATGTCAAATTCATACATAGTTTTCTTTTCCTTTAGTGGGATAATAGGGTAACATTGGGTTGCTGGAATTTCGGAAATACACCTACAACGCCATCCTTCTGCTCTAGAACATTGATTAATTTAAGTTAATTCGGGTTCAGTGAAGATTACCTTAAATCAGACGCTCGTTGCCCTCCCCGAGTTGTTGACAGGCGTGATGCCCCGTTCACATTATTATCGTTCAGTAGTCTAGTATGTAGACTGGAATTTGAATCTACAGCAGAAGCTGCTTGATTTGTGCCAGAACTAAGCGTCCTTCCTCTTCCAGGAAATCTTTCATTGTCCTGTGCAGTCTGAGACGAAAATATATATATATATATATATATATACACACACACACATACATATTAGCATAACTACCTAAATACTAGCTGATTCTATCCCACAACGATCCTCTGTATCTAATGATTCAATGGAATACGAAAAAGGTTGTACCTGAGGAGAATTTTCTCTCTGTGGGATCATATTAGATAGATTCCTCCACATGTTTCCAGAAAGCAACCCACTTCATAGGGAACAATCAAAATATAGCCAAAAACATCGATAATTTTGGAATGCAATGGTTACAACTCTCGGGATATATACCTGGATGTGGTGTTCTGGCCAGTGTATGTTGGGATGTAGCCTGAAGTAGTACCACCCGAGCACAGAATAAATTTAGGTCTCCTCACACATGATGACTGCATCAACATCCACAAATTTTAAGGTAAGTTGACATCTATGCAATATAAGAAAAACACGAAAATGAGACATAGGAAAACATGCCTTACCCATTTTGCTTACTTCTAAGTGATAGCAACATACAACTGATAAATTTGGTTCAATAAGTTATGAAGCTAAGAACACTTACAAGCCAAGAGGAGGACTCGATAGATGAAAAGAATGCTGGCCCAGGGATGATGATGTTGAAGAGCCCAAAAACATCTGGAGAAGGAAAAGAAATGAGTGGAAAATGAATGCACAATAAATACAGCATTAGCACACATTGTTTACATATTCCTGAGCAAGATAACGTACAGGCGTATCCAGAAAGAATGCCACATAGGTGTCCAAGTAATGAGACGTTTGTCATCAGAAGCTGAAACACGGCTAACAGGATCCAAACATACCTGACATCTTGAGGTGTCACGAATGATGCCCCAGAAAACCATTACCAAAAGTATGAAAAATTCAAGAAATGCACTTTGACTTACAATTTCGCAGGAACGTTAAAAAGTCCAAAGACGCTGCAAATCAAGTGAAATTACGGTCAGACGCATACAAGTGGTGGTCCAATGTTCTAATCCTACGTATTCAACCATATCTTTATGCAGACGTCACAAACCTTCGAGATTCAACTCCAGTAAGACTCGTCTCTATCACAATCATAGAGAATAGAATACCAGAGAAACCTATTGAACACTGATTGATGAAATCATCACGAAAATGGAAAGGAATATGATCTGCAAATATTGCTAGTACAAGATGTACTATGGCATTGCTTGTGGCCAGTACAACTGTTATGTAAAACAGCCGAAGGGATCCCATAATTCTTTCCAGCTCTGAACCCATAGGAACCAATGCCATCATGTTGAAAAGAACATGTAGCAACGAACCATGAAAGACAATACCACTGTAGAACCTGTAAACTGAAGCAACAAAAAAACAAAAGAAATTAAAGAGTGTTCAACAACGGTGGGCGTGGCAGATAATAAAAAGCAACACAACGGACGAGCAACCACCAAAGTCATGCAACATAAAATGTTCACGAACTACAGAACCGGACATTTTTTTTCCAAATTTCAAAAGAAAATACAACCCCGATGATTTCAATGAATGATAAAGAATACAATAACCTTGAAAGTGTGATACAACGGCGGCAGGCAAGAAACATACTTCGTGAAAGGAGTCGTAGCCTACCAACAAGCAAACCAAATATATGATTCCACACACCATGACTACTGCCGATGTAAAGAGAGGTATGCCGGCCCACCATTGGTTTAACCTAGTCGGCAAACCCGCCTAATGAATACAACAAACTTAATTAGAACCCAGTATAAAAATATGAGATGTATATAGGAACCGTAATTGCACCAAGCATCCCAAAACGGTACATGCAAAAATCAGCCATCCAATTTAATTTACACTTTCGTCAAGTGCTTAACTTTACCCCTACCCGTCTAGAAAAATAGAGAAGTTTACCAATACCTTGACCTTCGCGGGAAAAAAAATGAAAAAATTTGATAGAATTACACAATCCGGCGTAAAACTCAGCAAGTGAAATATTAAATACGGCATCACGCCATAAGATTCGGAATTCATGCTTGTCATAGGAGCTTGGATCAACTAAAATCGAGCTAAACCTTTCAAAAATTCAGTGAAGTCAGCAAACCCTAGATTGCGCACATCCTAAACTGGTGAGTGCATGCATTACTAGATCGATGGGAATAGAAGCTCAGAGTAAGTTTCGTACCTCAGTCACAATGTTCGATCTCATTGCTCACCAGAAATTTCGAAGCTAAGCCCAGAAATGGGGTTAATATTAAATCCTTACTTAACAAAAAAAAGCCGAAATGTAACTTACGACTCGGATTTGGAATATTCCATTCATGCTTCAGACAATACAGGACACTGTTCAATATCCTTGTGTCGGGTCGGGTTGGGTTTTCCTTATGACTTGGCCCGTGTAAATAACTTTGTGAATTAAATCATATTTTAAAATAGGTTTAATAAATATGTACTAGAAAAAGTACAACAATTCGAAACAAGAAAATAAAACAGACAAAAAAATCTGAGATTAGCATTGGATGAGGAAAGAACAAACAGGTTGGAGCATAACTGACACTGTTTTCTTAAGCATTTCTTCTCTTCTCATACAGATTTCTAACAAACTGAGCCTAAACAAACAAAAACAGAGAATGTTACTCCTCCCAGCCCCCTAGTCGAGCACCAGGATCATAGCTAGTAAAAAGTCGAAACTCATTCCCGAGTTTGCTCGAATGTTGAGGCCTGAAAACGCAGGGACGCAAACCCAAAAGCTCTCTAGCCAAATCCTTTGAACATCGCCTGCAAAAGTTCGTTACGAACGATTAGAACAGCAGCTAAGCACTTGCGTTTCCTTTTCCTGCTACGAACGAAAGGTGTCTTATTACCAGTGAGCAGCAACACGTATGTGTTGTCTGGTTTAGATAGATATCTAATTGTCTCCGCCACTTTCTCCAAGCACTCTTTGCTCTGAAACCAAATCGACTAACGACTCAAACAACATTCAAACTCCACGACAAGTGTATGATTACATACTAAAAAACCCCCAATTTCTCCATCATTGGTTACAAGAAATGGCTCGAGTTATTGCGCCATAATATAACAATCGGTCTTACTTACCAGGTAAGGAGGATCTGCAACTATGACAGAAAAGGAATGCTTCAACGACAGAGGAAGGTCCTCGGGCTGGTTGTAATCATAGAAGGTGAATTCCGACCCATATTGTTCAAACCTTTGTCATACTCAAGAAGCTGCGCTGGCATTCTGGAGCAGCTTTCTGATTTTCAAACATAAATGATGAATTTTCAATCAATATGATGAACAAAGGAGAGTTTGGATCACTTCATAAGTTCCTCTACAAAACTCATAGGCTGATTGGGAGTCAAGGTAAAGCTCTGCAGCTTAATCCTGCTACCCAATTTGTTTTCAGAAACCCTAACCTCAATTTCTACGAAATATCAACGTCCAGGCAACTAAAGAACATTCAACAGAATCAATCAACAGAAATGAAAGCACCTTTAGATAAGCATAAAGAGTGGGGCATGCGACGCACGCGACACTAGGAGAAGCTAAGGTATCGCAGATCGAAACGACTTCGCCGGCTACCGTCTCAGCGGTGCGGCGGTCGTACCAAAACTGGCTGAGCCGCCAATCCTCG
The DNA here is from genome assembly GCA_027422505.1 of Craterostigma plantagineum. NCBI lineage: Eukaryota > Viridiplantae > Streptophyta > Magnoliopsida > Lamiales > Linderniaceae > Craterostigma > Craterostigma plantagineum. Next base: position 78,941 of record JAPQWV010001221.1, read on the forward strand.
GCCACAAGCGCCACCTCTTCCTCTACCTCCTCCGAGGCGGCGGCGGCGTGACTGTTTTGCTCGGACAGGAATTCCTTAAGAGCGTCTAGAGCTTGGGAGCTGAGCCTCGGGACGTCATCGTCGACGTCCGTCAGGTCTACGGCGCCGTTTCCGGGGGTTGGATTGTCTAGTGTCGTGTTCGCTGACGCCATCACCATCAGAGGAAATCAACGAAGGTCTTCTAGTAGGGATGGATTATAAAAAGGAATGTATAATTGACATTTTGGCCCTTATACTTTCATTTTTACGATTTATATCCCAAGCCTTTCCAAGCATTCCAATTTACATCCTAACGTCCAACCAACACCAACTATAAGAATAGCGTTAAATGTAACTTGTAAACTGGCATTTCCAAATCTTGATCTTCACATTGAAAGAAAAGAATTAAAATAAATGTTCGTGTGCACGCTTTGCTCAAACCTCGAAAGGAAAGGGAAAGAAAGAATCATCGTTACAATAGAATAGAAGTAAGTAGACCATTATATAACATATATATGTAGAAGAAGAAAGAAGAATGAATTCTCAGAAGCAGTCTTTCTTTCTCTGTATCGTACATCATCTCATCAGCATCGCACACGAGCAAAGAAGTACTAAGCACCATTCTTGTTCTGCCATGGTTTCAGCACGCCAACCACAATAATGGCTACGATGATGAGAAGGATAAGTATAGCAATGCACATCCATTTCCTCGAGTTTCTCTGTAAACTCTTCGCCTTTTGAAGAGCAGTGTTACCGCTCTGAACGTGGTCTACAGCAGACGAGACCTGAAATTTTTTTACGTAACAGACCGTGTGAGCTTAGTTTCTCCATCCCAACACGTTCTTTCATGGATATGTTGCTTGAATTATTACCTGTGATTCTATGTTATTGAGCATGTCGCCTTGGGCGTCCACTAGCACAGCCATGTCTAGGAATATCTAAGCGAGTGGCAATAGAAAGAATGGAACAACAGATAAGATGATCGATCGATCATTGCATGGTCATAGCAAATTCTTTTTTTTTTTTGACGCAGGAAACAAACCTGTTGCAAATCAAGAAGCTTCTTCTCCAAATCCCTCACAGCATCGTGTCGCTCTTGAATCTCAGCAAGTGTGTCCATTACCTACAGAAAAAAATGTAATATAAGAGGAATTGCATAGTATGCACTGTTGAAAGAAAACGTAAACTTTCAGAAAGAGAGAGCACCTGGCCTCGGCCTTGTTCACGAATGGCATTCTGAAAAATCTGTTCACTGTCTCCTGTCTCTATTAATTTATCAATTGTCTGCAAACAAAGGATACTTCAATATGCACCGTGTATGTTACGTTTTATGAAAAAAAAAATGAAGGATTGAATACCGACCTCTTCATCAGCTCTGGTGCCAGTCACTGAAAATAATATAAAAACAAGTAACCATCAGAATCATTCAGGTATCTTCTCTATAAAAACGGCCTATGAACAAATCAGAAGAGGATAAGTTCCCAAGTGTAGTTATCATAACCTGTAAACACGCGCCTCTCCACAACTTCACGATATTCTTGATGTATGTTCTCTCTCAGAGTCTGAAAGAGGAGAGAAAATAAGAACTTTAAAGGGTGGAAGAAAAGTATTCAAAATGAAAACAATGAATTTGTAGCTTATGAACCTGAAACTCGGACATCCTGTCTTTGAACTTCTTCTTCAAGGCTCTGAAATGAGGCATAATATATTAGGAATTCAGAGTTGTTTTGAATCATTAATTGGATTGAAAACAACCAATCAGTTTATATGACAAGATGATTAAAGGGACTTATTTAAGTTAAGATAATTTACACTGTTGTTGCTGTTCTTGATCTGTCCACTCCTGATCCTTTTCCACATCCAGGCTTCTGTCTGTTGGCCAAATTCTGGACAAAGAAGAACAAAATTATCAGCACAAACAAAATAAAAAATTAATGGATGAAACGAATAATATAATGTCTATGTCCTCACCTCTTTGTCAAGTTCCTCAATTTTTAACTTAATAAGACGTGCAATTTTGCCAACTTCATCAACGTCTTTTTCCATTCGCTTCTTGATAGCTGTATCACAAAAGAACCGTGAAATGTTAAAAATTGAGGTATCCTAAACTCTAATAGCAAATTCCTGAACTACGAAAAGACAATGTCTCTGCAACTAAGATCTTAATCATGCATCAAATGGTCGCATATAGAGATTCTAGCATCATTCGATAAGCTATTACACTTCAAGATGAATGGGAATATACCTTTCATAGCAGCAGCCTTGGTAATTGCCTTTGACTCTTCGTGTGCATCCTATAATCAGAAAATTGGTAAAATTGGATCAAAAATGAAAAATAGATCCCCCCATCAATAGTTCTTGGTGACACTGCATTAGCAGCTCATAAGACAACGTCGCCAATAAAACAAACCTGAAGCTTTCTCAGTTGTGTATTGAGCTTTTCATATTGCTTCTCAATCTCCTGAACCTGGCAATATCAAATGAGAGATGGGTGAAAACTTTTCTGTGAAACAAATCAATATAGCGCTCGCTGCAGAAGATAAAGAGTTCAATGTAATAACTCCTTCCAACGATCACAAGCAATCATATAGCTAAGTTATAGACACCTGCTTAAAGAAATTCTGCAGGCCTAGGTCACCCGAGTTCATTTGACCCTCCACTCCCATTTCAATATCTCCATTTCTGTTACCGTCATTACGTGGGATGACAAAAGAATCCTGCACAATGGAGATAAAAGAATATGAAGTTCAATAACAATAATTCACATATGTATATAACTATATAGTTTTTGGGATTCGATGACTATACAGAGAGTCTTCATTAGAAGCCATCTTGTTATGCATGTCACAATTACAACAAACTCGTAAAATGAGCTACGATGAAAGGGACAAAGATAAGGATTGAAATAAGCATGACAAGTTTAAGCCGGTTTTGTCGAAAAAGGAAACATTGATGAGACAATTCAATAAACATAAAAAAAAAATTAATACATCTAACAAACACCCTGTAATTCATTAATATAAAATGGTCACCCCCAACAAGACAAACTTTATTCAACATTCAACAACGGAATAAAAAGAAAACTCAGGTTTTCACTCTCCCATATGCTAACTCGACCAGATTCTTCTAGTCCATATATTTCAGCATTAAAATAATGCAATCCATAATTAAGAACAAGAAGTTATCTTCAACTACAAATTCCTTGCCAATGCATTCAAATCATAGAGATTAAAACAAAGAAAACCAATATTACGCCAATTTGACATCAATAAGGCAAGATTATAATAATCACCAAAGATCTTATTGAACAGCCAAAAAAACTTCATCTTTAAAGTTACACGGCTTCGAAAATTATCAACATCAAAGGCAATAAACCACCTGCCTCTCATCAGATCAATGGTAACATAATAAACCTCAAGCAAAAGGGTACCCGGTAAAAAAACTCACCGTCAAAAGGTCGTTCATCTTCTAGAAACTCCAAAATTCCAAAGAGTGGGAGAAATAAATATTGGAACCGAATTTCCCCCTCTCTCTGTCAGCCGTACCTTGCTATTTCGCGTTTTTGCACGCGGGTTCAATTACAGAAAAGAAGATCGACTCATGGATCCCAGCTATGAGAGAGAAAGGGAGGGAGGGAAAAGGAGGAGAGAGAGGGGGAGGGGGAGAAAGAGACGCTTTGTCTAATTCCAAAGCACTGTCTTAGTAAAAGCGCTTTTGTAATATTATCATTGTTTGTCTTTGGTTTGTAGATTCTTACTGTATTTTTTTATTTAACATATATCTTGACTCAATCTGGAACAGCCAATTTTTATTTAATTGTTGTTCCTAATTTGCCTTTTATATTAACTTACCATCTCCCACGTCTAAATAAAATGAAACCTATATAGAAATTACGATCCTTATCTATTCTTTTGAGTTTACTTTTTTGTATCCATTTCTGATGAGTTTATTCCATTTAACATTCTATTGTTCTTTACAACTTTGTTTTTACTTCACGTGGAGGCGACTAAAATTGTGTCTTATTATGTCAATAAAGATACATACATACGATACAACTCGGCTCATACGCAATCTACAAATTCGGGACTATTAAATATTCAGCAAATAAATTCCTAACCTAACACAACCACAACAGCTCAGCGAAAGCCAGATAGGCAAACCCGACCCGCTCCATGGTGGAAACCGACAGTTCCCGGCCAGGTACCCTGACCCGCACCGCAACCAAATGGCTCGTGTACCATTATTGGGCTTCAGTTGGAGGCCAAAGCGGGCCAACGGGCTTTATTATTGGGGCCCGAACATTGATATGATCATCTCTCTCTCTCTTAATCAATCAACGTCAGTAGGCTTTTGCTCATTGGAAGACGGCAAAACACAGCTAAGATTTCAATGGAGATCTAAGCTGTGAATAGAATGCCTATATTTGACGGGTTCATTACAAACATACAAGTCTACGATATTCAGTTTAAGAAAAAATAATACTGTATCTTTTAATTAACACGAAAATGTAAATATTTTTGGCCCCTCTCTCTATATATAAACTCCACTTTCCCACGACACTTTTCATCACAATAAAATAAAACAAATATAAATAAAATGTCCAAGCATTTCAAGCTACGAATCTACAGAGCGATCGCCACCACTCTCCAATCTTGCCGTTCAAAAGACCCTTCCAACCTCCCGCGAAATCCCATCCCTTCGTCGGCGGCGAAGTCACGGCAGCGGCCGACGTCGTTCAACCATGACGACGTCACTACAACCACCCTTCGACCACCGCTACAGCTGCAGTACTATACCTTCCAAACACAGCCCAAGTACCACGTCATCACGGCCACGCCGACGCCGCCGCCAAAGCCACGCCACCGTCGCCGGACGAAGAAGCGGGCCACCCGCGGCTTCCCACCGCCCGTAAGCCTCAGCGCCGCCACCTCCTCCGCAGAGAGCAGCTGGCCCAACTCGTTCGCCAGCGAAGAGGAAGAAGATGAATCGTCATGCCTCTACAACCACCACGCCGGCCGGCGGTCGTCGACGGATACCGACGAGGGCGCCTCTGCTTCCCGCGACTCCGCCTACGTTCCACGCCAGCGGCGGAGGAGTAAGGTCGTCGTCAAGTCCAGGCGCTCGGAGGCGGCGACGCCGGCGAGGCTGTCGGTGTTTAAGAAGCTGATACCGTGCACCATAGACGGGAAAGTGAAGGAGAGCTTCGCAGTCGTCAAGAAATCAAGGGATCCGTACGAGGACTTCAAGATCTCCATGGTCGACATGGTTTTGGAGAAAAATATTTTCGACGAAAGTGAATTGGAGCAGTTGCTTCAGTGCTTTCTCTCTCTGAATTCGACGAGGTACCATGACGTCATTGTTCAGGCATTTTACGATGCATGCGAGGCTGTGTCTGAGTTGAGACTACAACAGTAGTAGAGCTTAATATCTAATACAAAGCATAATATATGTCAATTACTTTCCAGTTTATCTCTTCCTCGTTCTTCTGTCGTGGTTTCTCCATAGCTTCTTCCACAGCTGTCTAGATTATGTATATCTTTTAAGCATTTGAAATGGGTAGTGGGTACCATTATTATCTCTCAGTATTTTCTGTTCAATTTTCTTTCTTTATCTGGTAATTGATGTGTTACTGTGAAAAAGTCATCAGCTTTAATGAGTCAATCCTATCCCAATAAAGTGAAAGGAAGAGAGATTGATGGGCTATGCCCGAGTTAGGGAAACATGAGAAGACCTTTAATCTGACTGCATAAATTAGGGGACGACCTATATGTTATATGTTCAAACATTTTAATCTTTTTTAATCACGAAACTCATTATGCCGTGTAATATTTAGTTGTTTCATCGTCTCCATAAATTGTAATCATTTACCTGGTGAGGGAGTATAAATAAGTGGCATTTTCGTTTCAAGCCCCTGCATGATCATTTAGGATTCAGACCTTCATAGTAAAAAATTTAGTTTAAGGATCCATTTTTATGCAGTATCTCTTTATATGTTGAAATTATATACCACAAAATCATAATTCGGTACTAGTTTATAATCATCTGATATCAGTTTATTTTCTGCAGTACCACGTTATTGCTTTGACATACCAGTACGTTGAATGTTTGTAACAAAACGATTATTCTGTATCAGTTCATATATCTTTCATACCACTTTTTTACACTACCAAAAAATAGATCTTTGAACCTAAAAAATTCTCAAATAGGGCCTGAATTCGAAATCAAATCCTCAATAGGGCCTGATTTTGAATTGATCCCATAAATAATACCTAACCTCACTCCGTCAAAGATTAATCAATATAATAATGGTCCATTCTTGATTGTATGGGTTTCTTTCGGAGAGGATTCCACAGAAATTATATAAGTAATGATGATGCTTATTGACGAACCAATTCGTACATGAAAATGAAATGGGTCCATCTCAATATTCCTTATGTATCCATAAATTAATAATTCAATTCATCTCGTACTCTTTTTTCCTCGTTCTTGTAAGTACCGATGATTTACATGGAGTAAGATTGGTACCATACGCCCTGCAATGAGAACCGTGACTGATTGTTCAGACACATATCCATGATTGCGTGTAATGCAAGTGTATCCATCCCAACTCTGTCCTAATCGATGGCTACCATTCTTATGATTGTTTGTTTACTTGTGGTATGAATGTCCTTTACACTGCCTCACCACATCACCTTTCCTCGAAATATAGATTGAATTGTACGTATAATTTTAACTATAATATTATCTCTTTTCTCACCAAAAGCTTAGGAATATTTTACTTACTTTACCTGCCTCTTCTCAGTACCGTGTCTCAGTGCTGATGAATAGGATAATACCATATACATATATACATATATATTATTTGATATTTGTTGGTGTAAAATGTGTAGCACGGCATTCACGTATGATGAGGAAAGATCGACGTCGTACGGCGTAAGAGAATCTCATTACGATCATATCGTCCATTAATGGGGAGGAGGAAATGTTCGATAGATCAATTGAAAACGACACAGATATCTATTGCTATTGAAAAAGGCTCATAGATATACACAACAGTTTGATGATTTTGCTCATAATGACAAAATGGATATCAGCAGCGTATGGAGGACCGTTCGAAATATTACACGAAAGAGACTAGCTAGTAAAACAGTATAAGTATCACTGGCGTGGAGTCTTTGGCAGTCCTTGGAGATTTAAACGGCTTTAATTACATACCTACTTTAGAAATATATGTCTATTGATGAATATATATGCACGCGTCACAAAGTACGTACCACCAATGCTCTACTACAGCAATATGTAAAGTAGATCTTTATGAATCCATGCATGCATGCATGCCCTACACAGAGACTGACGCAACCCATATAAATTATTACAGCTTTTTCTTCTTTAAATTCTTGAATAAACAGAAAATAAATCTTTTTTTAATAATAATAATGTTTATTTATATTGCTTCCGGGCTAGGATGGGCCTTCTGTGCCCGTAAAGCCCAAATGGACGTGGTTGACGGGCCTTGATTGTAGTAAGTGCTTCGCGAAGACGGTAAGATCTTTATGCTCGATCGTAAGCTAATTCCAAGATTTGATTTTTTTAATCGCTTCTCTAAAAACTAAGTACGTGGGATATAATATAATATACGTCATCGTCTTGTGGTTTCCTGCTAGTTGAGAAGTTAATTCAATGAACATCGCCTCGCTGCAAGGAATCGTTAGTCCGCGCATGGATGGTTGTAACCGAATTCTTCTTCCGCTTTCACTATAAAATATTTCAGAAATATCGACGGCACATTCGTTGACAAGCCGTGGGAAATCAGTTCTTCGACGGACAAGGAGTCGATACCATCCGTCGAGTTTACTGTCGTCGAAATTGATGAAGCCGTCGAGGTGGCCGTCGAAACACATAGTCCACGGAAAAATGGTGGATAAACCGTCGATAAATGGATGGAATATATTTTCCATTTGTTTCAACTGTTGTTCCGTCGAGAGACGGTGGACAATTTCACCAACTATAATTCCGTTGAAATATCATCGATATTAGTGATCGACTAGTATCTGGTGGATCACTTGCGTCGATATTTTAAATTTCTTTTGTAGTGTTTGACATAACAAATCTTGAAATAAAGGGTGGTTCAGATATGCAATAGGAACGACAGATCTCTTCATGCTCTTGTCTCCTACCTAAACAGCACAAAGTCCCTTTGGAACTTCAAGAATTAGCTAGTGATGATGATCTTGATAGAGCCCATCTTTTTTCTCGGCGGACAGTGATCGCCTTAGCTGTTTGACAATTGTCATGGTTTTGTAATAATCTAGATGAACCCAGTTAGTAGTTACTCTGAAAGCTGAGAGAATATGGCGGCTAATTAATAAATTTGGTTTGGTGAGTATAATTGTGAGTTTAGAAGAAATATATGTATATTAGATAGAGATGCCAATTCAGAAGTGCTAGATAATGGGTTGTGATCAGAAGAGACAATTAATTACATTAACTAGATAATGTGTGGTTACTAGTGAAGCTAATAAACAAAAGCACATGGTTCATCACATGAATCGGTCGTCTTTGCAATAGTTGAAACATCGTCGATCGATCTCACAATAAAAGCAACTATTAAATATGGCATTATCTTCTATCCAGACATCAAAACTTCTACCATATAATAAATGGCATAAGGCAAAAAAGCAAAACCATTGGATGTCGTCTATTTCAATCTGTTATTACCAGAAGTAGAACTGTTGGAATGGGGACAATTTTGAAGAAAATATTTAATTGTTGTCTACTTGTCAACTTATTTAATCACATGGGAACTTCAAAGCTTTTCATGTCTGCCAACAAACTATATACCCTTCTTTCAGTTTCATATCCTTCAATTTACAAGTTGATATTAAACAAGTCGTGGAAAATGTGGACCTTCTTTGGATGATCAACCTTGAACAAACGCTAGACAAGACATTAGCCCAAAAATTGATTGATTGTGTTTGAAATCTCTATGAACAACCACGGACAAGCCATGTGATAATTTCCTCGTACGCTTGTGCTGTGCTGTGCCAATGTTTCGACCACTCAAATAATCCTCAAATTAAGAAGCATAAGACAATTAGAACACCTCACCTCTCGATATATATAAGGCACGGAACTCTCCCATTTGCAATCATCAATTAACAAGAAAGTTGCCCAAACAAAAGACTAACAGTTCCTTATTTATCAACTCCCATCTAACTCAACCAACATGGCCATTGTTAGAAAGCTACGGAGATCGCTGTCCGCCGAGAAAAGATGGGCTTTATCAAGATCATCGTCACTTGTTCTTGAAGTTCCAAAGGGACATTGTGCAGTTTATGTTGGAGAAATAACAAGCATGAAGAGATTTGTCATCCCAGTTTCGTACTTGAATCACCCTTTATTTCAAGATTTATTGTGCCAAGCCGAGGAAGAATTCGGATACAATCATCCAATGGGTGGGCTTAACCATCCTTGCAGCGAAGATTCTTTCGTTCGCATCATATCTCAGTTGAACGCCAAATCATGATAATTTGTTTGTACCTTTAGGTTCATCTCATGTAGAGAGCGAGGATATATAGAGATACGTAGTTTGCTTAAGAAAATTAACTTTGATCTCCATGTATCAACTATCATGTATGCATGATATGAATGACAAAGTTTTTCTTAGAACTGTTGGAGGAGTGGGTTAGTTACCCACTCTACCCTCTATCTACTCTATTACTAATAATAATATTATTTTATTTGTATTAGTATGTTGCCTTGACTATAAATAGGCTACGAGGCATTGAACTATATACACACCAAAAACCAAAGAGAAAGAAAGAGAAGAGAGAGGGAGAAAAAAACAGAGGGTTTGTTCGGTATTTGCTCCAATTATAAAGAGAGATATAAGTGTTTTCCCCTTTATAGATTGAGAGGTTGTAACCCCTGTTTGTACATCAGTAATAATATTTCTACCTCAGTTTTTTACGCCAAGTTAAAAAGTGGTTTTCCACGTAAATTACCGTGTCCATTTTATCCTTACACTCATTTCCAATATTGTTTCCCTTCCATTTTGCAACAAGAACTCCTAAACATCTTACAAAATCCAAACTCTCATGCCGAACTTCGGTTGCCACGTCATCTCCGCCGTCTTAAATTTTGTATGTGATATTGGCTTAACTATTGGGCTGGGCACGTGAGGTCGCAGGCCATCACCGTCTTATTACAGTGGGGAATTCATGAGGTCTTTTAATTTTCAATGAAATAACAAAATCCTTCTTTTTCTTGGCGTTGTTCGTCGTAGTTGTACTAAATTAGGGAAATGCAGCTGTTGTAATGCGTCTGCAGATGCCTGATAAGGAAGACTGATTTATCAGCTAAGGTACTATTTCTACAATCTCGTTTCAGAAAGATCTCTTACCCTTAGTTCTGGCTTGTCGATTTCATATTTTTTTTTTCTTTTCAGGTCTTATTCCGACGAAGGGCCATCACCCAAACTGAGAAAAAGATTTGAAATTTGTTGCGTAAACTGGCTCTAGCTATGGTAACCTCAAATTGAGCTCGTTCTGTTATCTGAGAAAGTTAGAATGTCAGTTGGTTGTTCTCGAACCTTAATCTTGCTTCTAGTTTTGGCTTGTTAAGAGCTGCAAAAACAATTAATCTGAGACGAGCTGTTGTAATATCTCAAGAATTACCAGACATATTATTCCATCTGCGATAGTGTTTAGTACACCAAGCAAGGCCATGGCTACTTCTGGTTCGATAGTTGCATCTGGGGATATGATGGTGGACAGCTTAGTATCATCAAACGGTTGTAATATACCTGGTTTATTGAAACCCATCGGCGTTTATTACGGAGATAGGATGCATAAGACCTGTCTTAGGGCAAGGGTGGGTATGCAGAGCTCTTATGTTTCCCAAGGAAGAGCTTTGCATATCGAAGGAAGGTCGATGGGCATGGTGAGACATTTCTCAAAGGACTTGAAGTCTTCTTCCTCGTGTTATTCGGATGGTGTTGTGCCTGAAGTTTCCAAAGATGGACCTTCAGTGCTGAGCAGCTTTCAAGTCTTGCCCTTGCTGATGAACAGTGAGTTCTTTCAGCTCAAAATGTAAAATTCTTGATTTCCTTTGTCAACCCCACCAAATTAGATTCTTGATTTGCTTCGTTAACTCTACAAATGAACTTACCAGAAAGAAGCCAAGTCCCAGCAACGCCTTGAAGCTAGTGACGGAGTGTGTTACATGCCGCACCCCGCCAAAGTAGAAACTGGTGGAGAAGATGCTTACTTCATCTGCGAAGAAGAGCAAGTCATAGGCGTTGCTGATGGAGTTGGTGGCTGGGCAGACGTTGGCGTAAATGCTGGAAATTATTCCAGGGAGCTAATGTCCAATTGTGTCAGGGCAATCCGAGGATCATCGAAGGGCGAAGTCGATCCCTGAAGGTGTTGGAAAAGGCACATTCTGAGACTAAAGCCATGGGATCCTCGACTGCTTGCATCATCTCCCTAAAAAATCAGGTCTTTTTTTCGCATCTTCTTTATCTTTTAAACCTTAAAATCTCTTCCCTTCTCGTCTGGTAATAACTTTCCACATTTTGAGCAGAATCTTCACGCCATCAACCTTGGAGACAGTGGCTTCATCGTCGTCAGAAATGGCTCGTTAATCTTCGAATCTCCTGTACAACAGCACGGTTTCAACTTCACATATCAGCTCGAAAGCGGCGATAGGGCTGATGTGCCAAGTTCTGGACAGGCCAGTTCGAACAACCTAACATAATAAGTTGTTGATTCCATTTCTTGAACGTGGTCTGAATCTTTTGCTCTGTAATCTTTCTTTTTTTCAGATCTTCGAAATTCCCGTCGAACCTGGCGATGTTATAGTGGCGGGGAGCGACGGTTTGTTCGACAACTTATTCGGTAAGGAGGTGGCAGATATTGTAGGGGAGGCAGTGAGTGAAAATCTCAGCCCTGATGCTACTGCAGAGAAGATTGCTGCTATTGCCCGCGAAAGAGCTTTGGATAGGAAACGTCGTAGCCCATTTGCAGTAGCTGCTGAAGAAGCTGGCTATACTTATTGCGGAGGTAAAGTTAGATGACTTGACCGTCGTCGTCTCCTTCGTAGCCAATCCATAGACAGTTTCTTGAAATGCTTCGTCAAGTTCAAGTTTTTTTTTAGTTGATTTCTATGTCTCTACACTCTCGTCTGTGTTATGGGATGATTGACGATGGATTTTGCACTATAGGAGACATTGATTCTTGAATTGATATATCAAACAACAATTATTGATAGTTGAACCGATTCATCGCATATTTAGTGACAGTTATAAACAAGTCGTTACGTTACATACTAATATAAGTTTCCTAGCTAGACACACAATATTCCATGATTCCATAATTAATTAACATCACCAATAACTACGATACGACCAAGTGATTTGACTAATCACATATAGTTATAGAGATTAATATCCCACTCCAAGCCGTGAACGTAATCGTTTCTCATAGAAGACGTTGTTCAGCATAATCTCCTCTTCTCCAAGAAAAGCAGAAGGTTGATGATACATATTAGCAGCAGCAGCTTCTTCCACCGAGAAAGACGAACATGGACTACTGTTGCTCGAAAACCCATCAACTGATGACGATAATCTTTCGGCAGATAGCCTCTGTATCTCCTTCTCAGCTTCGTCGAGCTGTTCCTTCAGCTTTAAAAGCTGCAAACACGCGTGACGTGAATTTAATTAAACAAAGCATGTTATGCATAAACTACGTTCGTACACGTGTGTGACGATATATGAAACCTATAGACATGTGCTATATGATTCAGCGTATGTTTGCAGAACATGCTCTCAGTTTGGGAGACACAGAAATCTATAGAAGATATATGAATACTAAGTTGAACTGATGCTTACAATGAAATAGTATTACTACCTGGGATTCAAGACGGCATTTTTCGACGAGGGTTGTGTGGTGTTGAGCTTGAGTTTGGCGTATTCTTCCTCGAGCTTCTTGCTCTTATAACGGGCCCTTCTGTTTTGGAACCATACGGCGACTTGCCTTGGGTCAAGGCCGAGCTCGGCGGCAAGCCTATCCTTCTCTCAGATTCTAATTTGTGTTCGTCTACGAAGCTTTGCTCTAACATATTCGCTTGCTCTTCGCTCAGCTTTCTCTTGCTGCTGCTTAAAGTTGAGTTTTGATCGCCTTTGTTGTTCTTCTTCCGCCGTCTTCTTGGCTTCGAATTATCACTACCCTCGGTTTCTGCAACTACATTTAATTTTTTCATGTGAAAATTTATTACCTTATTGGGAATATTAGCAGTTATCAACTAAGTCCATGCACTTATTGGAAATTAATTGACGTATGATACCTTGTTGTGGTTTAAACTGATGATGCTGAGGGTTATAAATCCCAGGTGGATTGTACTGGGAAATGAGTACCATCTGATCGTTGGGGTTCATGCTCTCTCTCTCTCTCGTTATCTTTTTTCTTTCTTGTTCGTGCTATGCTACTATATTATAAGAATTTAGTTGCGCATTTAAATTGATGGTTGTTGGGGTAATGAAGAAAGCATTTTATTTTTATAGAGTTTGGTCACTCGAAATGAGTCATACTTACGAAATATTTCACGAATGCCACTGTCGTTTGGTATAGTAAGTATCGTATCTTATGGAGCTGAATGAGATCCCAAAACATTATTATTACCACCTCAAAGTGATTGAAAAATAATTAATTCCTGATTAAGAAAATAAACTCGCCTTGTGGTAATATTCATTTCTTAATCATCAAATCCTCTTTCCCCAAGACACGTGGCTCGAGATTAAGACGGATACATATACAGTTGATGAATTCTCGATTTTTTTTCTTTTACCTTTCCGTAATTAGTCTAAGTAGTTCATGGCATCACATGATTAACACTTCAGACACACATGAAGATCGATCTTATCAAAGATCTATTTATAGACCATATACCTAACTCCTATGGTTAGCTTGAACACAAAAATATATAAAAAATAAAACAGTAACCTACACCATTTTTGCCGTAAAAGAAAAAAAAAAGATGTTTAAAAGCTTGAATCTTTATCATTATTTTTCGTTATCATTATTATGTATTTGTTGATGGCAACGATCACCATAAACCGCAACACTAAGAACAATCATTTCAGCATCCATCAATTGATCAATGCCAAAATCAGTCGTTGCATTAAATTGAATGTTCTTTTTGGTCAAACAAGTCACGGATTGTTATTCATGAGAAAAGAAAGAAATCTGTATATTCTTTACAATAATGAGAACAAGTTGATGGTAAAAAAAATCTCTTCCTAGACAAGGAAAGCCACATGGGTTGGCAATAAAACTATTTACACGCGTCCTTACCCCGAAAACCCTAAGAATGGGACCGTTGTTATTATTGTTACTATCTACTCTTAGACGACCCTTTGATACATTTTACTTCACATCGTCTTTTATTTCATGATATATATCTATTTATATATAATATAGTACAAAGAAGAGATAAGGTTGCACTGCAGTGCAGTGAAATTCAGCAGCAACTATGATGATCCCACCAAGACTTTCAATTGTTCATGAAAAAAAGAGTTTGATGTTACAGCTATCTTGTCTCCCTCTGTGGTGTGTGTGTGTGTTTGTGGTGTGATATACATATATAAATATAGATATATATAATATATATATATATATATATATACAGATGTGAAATGTTATCTCATTAGATGTATCATCAGAGCATCTATGCTGACATTTGGTCGGGTAAATTTCTAAGTTTTCTAAACATATGACATCATAAATAATGTTCGACACGCGCGCTCAAACGCATGCATGTAATGAAAGTATGTTTGAATTATTATATGTGTATTAAATATTTTCAGGAGCTGTGACATGGAGAATTATTACATGTGCGTTGAATTATAAGCCTATAAGGTTATATGTGGGTTGAGCTAATGATAATGGAGATGGATGAAGGAATCAATATGTTCTAGAAGAGAACCTTGTTTTCTGTTTCATGATTGATTGTTGACTTAAGCAGTAAGGATAAAACACTGTGGATTAAGTTCGAATTCATTATAGAACGAGTTGGTGCTAAAAATAGAAATGCATATCCCTTTATGCGATCTTTTGGCGGATGACGTTGATTAATATATGATATTTTCTTTAAAAGTAAGGTAATAATATAAACATTGGGTGTATTGTATATCTACGAAGATGCCCTAGGCACGGCTTTAGATGATGGTGTATGCTTTTGATGATGGTGGCTTGTTGGTTTTAGGGATTAAGTTGTCCTTATATACCTAAACTAATTATCTTGTAAATAAAATTAATGGCTGTCATATATCCCGACAACTGCATTTGCTGTTTCCCGTTTTCTAACCTCCTTAATAGCCGCTAAACAGATAATCACAACTTGACTTTAAGGGAATTTAAAACAGATTAATATCCAAAGCTATCAATAGTAAAGCTCGCCATGCAAAGTAGACTTCCAAGTTCTCCACCCTTAAGCTTCGAGCCAGTCTAATTTACCACCACGATTTAAGTAATTAGTAAATCGAAACATAATTTATATTCAACAAATCCCATATTTTACGCCTCAAGTTGAGCCATTCTTTCTTTGTTTTTAATAGGTAAGGGGTGACTTCGATCAATCAAAAAGCATACAATCTGACAAAAAACGGATGAGGTCTTTATATTTGCTCGAAAGTTTATAATATATTATTATCAAAACCAAGCCATCCTTATTTTACTGCAAGCATCCATTGAAATACATATTATCCAACTAATTATTCGCTAAGTTCACTCTCTCGGCGTGGAAGAAATTGTTACGTAGCGTACTTTGCATCCGTTTAGTTAGCATATTTATTGTTGTTAATCTAATTGTTAGTTGTCACTCTTTCTTTATGGTTCTTTAAGCATTGTTAGTACAACACAGCTTTAGCGGCACATGCACACAATTAATATCTCTTCCTTACTATTATTTCGATACACTTTATTCTCCACGCATGAAGTTTCCGAGGACGTGTCGATAGCTGCATGGCATTGTTTTACATATTTTTTTATTACTACACATAGTCTCATCCAAAACAGCATTTTCCGACAAGTTGATTGCCATTAGTTATAAGCCAAACATCATCCAAATGTTTCTAATTCTTTCTGATAAAACTGACTCGTAAAGACCCCCTAGGCTCATCATTCATCATCATCTTTTTGAGGATGTGCTATTTTGCAGACAAATTATCCAACAACAAAGTCGTGGATAAGATGAAAACATTATAAACGTGATGCTGAGTCAATGTCATATATCTGTCGTTTTTGTTTGAAATTTCAGATATGTGTAATCTTTAAAAGTCATACATACATATGGTTATAATCATGATTTCAATATGTCCGAAAATGAATTGGTTGACCCAGTCCAAAACTTCTTATTTTTCTTACCAAAACGAAATTTAGCATGTAAATTTCTGCAATGGGCTGATGTAATGGGCCTACAAAGAAGGGGACAGTGGTACCAACCGTGTTTAAGACACTATTCTTGACCACAGTTTAAGTTCGGTTCACTCCTAAAACTTCTCTTCTCGACAAATGTAATGCCATGGTCTCGTGCGTCAAACCCACGTCCCACATCGGATAAATCGAGAAAGATCATCAAGTATATAAAAGCTTGTAGGCTGACTCCCTCTATTACCAATTAATTTTAAAGAGGAACCCCACAAGCTTATAGGGCTTGGAGTTAGGCTAGAATTGGGCCTGAAAAATCCCATATTGTGCGGTGAGCGTGGACGAACACGTGAGGGTGGCCTTCAGATGAGAAAAATTCTAACCCGGATACGAAGGGCGGTGTGTTCCCGACCCTTATAAGACGATTGGTGAATTGCAATGAAAAAGAGCTTGGTGCAAATGGTTTCGGTAAAAGCGCTTGGTACAAATAATCAACGAAAAGAAGACCTGTTGGCTGGTCTTGAGGGGAGGATTGTTGGATGTCAAACCCAAGTCCCGCGTCTATCGTAGATTTAGCATAGTCGCTTTTTCTGTTATAGGTTATTTAGTTCTTGGTCGTAGAATATGGTGTTCTGTTTTCTGTCGATTTTTGCCCCTTGTGGAACCCTTTTTCCCCCATGTGGAATGTTTGTTTCCATTGTGGGATTATTGGTGCTCCTATATGAGCCTTTTTTCTCCCTGTTGACGATATACCGATGAGACCCCTCGGGCTATTTAACCATGTATCTTTGTTATTGGGGTCGTATTTCAATTTAGCTGGCCCAGTGATATACCATAGAGAGGCCCTAAATAAATATAACTAATTAGAAATTAGATATTTTTTATAATTATTAAGACCCATAATTGTTAATTTATATGGGTTATGGGCCAAAAAAAATTAGTTTTTAAAATATTTTTATAATTTTTAAGGCCCACAGTTAATTTGTGGGATATGGTCCAGAAAATATTAGTTTTTAAAATAAATAAAGAGATAAATGTGGCCCTATATACACTGGCCGAATTTTGTGGCCCTGTGCTGTAGACCTGGATGCACAGGCCCAAATCCAACCCTGTTGTTATTAAAGCAAGCTATTGTTTGAAAAAAAAACTTCCACATCGAGTAAATAGAGAAAGATAGCAAGTATATAAGATTGTGTGCTATTCCCTCTATTAACAATTAGTTTTAAACAGGAATCCCACCAGCTCGTACGGGCTTGGTTGGACTAGAATTGGGCATGAAATATCTCCGCACCATGCCTTGCAAGTGCCACCAACTTATGTTCATCTATTTAATTTCAATAAGTACATTAAATGGCAATGACATACAAGATTCTAATTCATTGCAAATGTCGCCACTCTTCTGTTAATTGATTAAACAATTGTGTATGCGTATGCTCATTTTTATTGCTTTCTTCTCCACATCTACGACACGGCCAGACTAGAGATAAGTCGAGTGAAAGCTTCTTTCTTACAACTATGAGCTTCGTCGTCATCAACACTTCTGCAACCGCGCCTGCAACTGCAACATGGTCACGGACCATAAACAATCCCTTTGTCCATCCATCCAAGATCAAATCGCCCGTGAAACCCACGAGGAAAAACCCAATCTTTCGATCAATTCGTGCTTCGTCGATCCGAGAAAAAGAAATGTTCTCCACCACTCATTCCCAGCTATCCCACTTCGATTTCAAGAACTACATGCTTCAAAAGGCGAGCGCAGTGAACAAAGCCCTAGAAGAAGCCGTCGCCGTGCGCGAGCCTTCGAAGATTCACCAGTCCATGAGATACTCGCTCCTCGCCGGCGGAAAGAGGGTGAGGCCCATCCTCTGCCTGGCCTCGTGCGAGCTCGTCGGCGGCCAAGAATCGACGGCCATGCCGGCGGCCTGCGCCGTCGAGATGATCCACACCATGTCGCTGATTCACGACGACCTTCCTTGTATGGACAACGACGACTTGAGGAGAGGTAAGCCCTCGAACCACAAGGTGTTCGGCGAGAACGTGGCTTTGTTGGCCGGCGACGCACTCTTGGCCTTTGCGTTCGAACACTTGGCTACTTCCGCTAGTTCGGGCATCAGTTCGGACCAAATCGTTAGGGTGGTCGGCGAACTTGCTAGGTATATTGGTCAGAAGGGTTGGTCGCCGGCCAAGTCGCCGAATCTCTTCCGAGGGTGCGAGTGAGGTCGAACTAGAGCACCTTGAGTTCATCCACGTGCACAAAACGGCAGCTTTATTGGAGGTTTCCGTAGTTTCGGGGCTATATTGGGCGGTGGAAGCCACGAACAAGTTGAGAAGCTCAGAAGATTCGCTAGGTGTGTTGGGCTATTGTTTCAAGTGGTCGATGACATCCTCGATGTTACCAAATCCTCTCAAGAATTGGGTAAAACGGCTGGCAAGGACTTGGTTTCCGACAAGACGACATATCCAAAGCTTCTTGGGATCGAAAAGTCGAGGGAGATTGCAGAGAAGTTGAGGGAGGAAGCTCTGAGCAGCTTAGCGGGTTCGACCCTTTAAAGGCTGCTCCTTTGGTTGCCTTAGCTAGTTATATTCTAACAGGGGCAATGATTTGTTTCGTAGTGTTCTTGGCTGTGCTGTGCTTAAGGAAGAGCTTATTACATATGTTTTTATATGTTTCAAGAACCAAAGAAGCAGGCAGCAAATACAACACAACACCATAGACTCGGGACAAATATCATCGTTTTTTTCTTTTAGTGTTTGGATTTGCCTTAATGATGGGCTCTGCTGCTGCTGCCGCCGCCATTAAACCTCTGAACTAACCTCCATAGCCTCAGTTGGCTGTTGCTCCAAACCTCCATAGCTTAGACTCTTTAGCTTCGGCATCTCTCTGCAACTCATTCATTTGCTCTCTGTACTCTCCTTCCATTCTACTCATATAAGCCGCTTCTTCTTCCCTCAACCTCCTTATCTTCTCCTCCAATTCATCCACCTCCTCTCTCATTCTTCGTGATTTTTCCGACTCCAATTGCTGTTCGAGCCTCGTCAGCCGCCACGTCGCCTCTTTCTTGTGCCTCACCTGCAAATTCCGATTACAATTGAAAATGGATGTATGAAAAAGATGAAGCTTCTTATTGTCTGCAGAACAGAACTGAATATAAAATGTAAATATAGAGAGATTGTTTCACGTCACCGACCCAGTTTTCTTTTCCTTCCTCCAATTCCATTATCAGAAGACCCATCTGTTGAACCGGGTCAAACCCGCCCGCATCCGACGGAGACAAAGTCAAACTAACAGAAGAAGAAGGCGTCGGCGAGCACGACGTTGCCGTCAGAGAAGACGACGTCGTACTGCCGACCCAATTCGCCGGTCCGAGCGAAAAGCACAGGTTCGGGAATCGCAGCGCCGCCGTTACTACTCTTCATCAGCACAAACCCATCCTTGTGATGCTGAGGACCACCGTTGAAGAGAAAATCGCCGGTCGCCGCCTGCTGCTGACCTTGAGCTTGAGCTTGGGCATGAACGTACTTCTCGGCAAAAGTCTCCAATATATGATCGTACTTGCCTGATCGGAGGTAGACGAGGCGGCGCAGTAGTGCTGGTTCTGATTCTTGAGCTCGTTCTTCATCTGCTTCTCCTTGAAGACCTCCCACCATTTTCCAGCCTCTTAGCAGTTCGTCCAGGGACTTCGGCGGCGATCTTCTTCCACTTATTACCGTACTTCGCCTGCAAAGAGATCACTAGGTTTTGCTCCTCGGGCGTCAGAGAACCTCTCTTAATCCCAGGCTTGAGGTAATTCTTCCACCGCTCGAGGCAAGACTTGGGATCTCTGTCGAGCGGCTTGTTCATCCTTTTGAGGGATGAGATGCCATTCCTTGGGACCGTACTGCTTCACGTACGCGCGTAGCAGCGCGTCTTCTTCAGGTTGCCATCTCTGACGTTCCTTCATTGCTCCTATAAAACGTTCGTTTACATCAATTCTAACTACTGAGGGAAACGGTACCACCATTCATCTGTGGAGAAAATGAATTTCGCGAAAGGAAAGGGTAAAAAAAAGAAAGAAAAAGGAGAAAAAGGGGCGACGATAGAGCGAGAGAATAGTGTTGTTTGTTGTAAGAAAGCGAAGTGACAAGAGACTGTTGTAAGTATATGTGTGTGTGTGTGTGCTGTGTTTTGTACAGTACTGCCCTAATAATGTTAGGCTTGGTGGTGGTGGGCGCCTGGGCGGGGCTGGGGAAGATGATGTTTGGCCTTTGCGGCGAGAGTGGGGAACACGCTCCAATCATTGATAATGCATATGCACCGCCGGCGCGTGTAACGGAGTAGGGAAGTTGGAGCGAGTGGGGATGGTTCGTTAATTTGACGAAAGAGGGTGAAGGCTTTTAGGTCGACGCATCGACGGATTTTTAGGATTGCAGTCGTGGGCCCCGCCTTTAATACTATACTACTACTAAATAAGAGATTTATTTATTTATTGCAAGTACATTTAACTGGCTTGAGATCTCCTATTCCACTCTTTGTATTCCACTTCTTATTCCAACGGAAATCGTTGCATCTCCCCCATGTTCGTATTCCCGCGTGCTTTAACTGGCTGAAGTGTTAAAGCACGCGTAAAAATCATTACACCTATGAATTTCATTACAATAAGTGTTTAAACAAAAAAAAACTAATTATTACGTATTTTCCATTTTAATATATAATACTGATTTTTTCTACACCATATCAGAGAAATACGTAATAATGGAGTTATTTGTTTAAATACTTGTGGTAATAAAATTCATAGGTATAATGATTTTTACGGGTGTTTTAACACTTGATGAGGGGAGATGCAACGATTTTCGTTCGTTGGAATACGAAGTGGAATACAAAGAGTGGAATAGGTGATCTCAATCACATTCTAACCACTAGTCTTGCACTGTTGGTTGGTGGTGGCGGTGGTGGTGGTGTTGTCTTTCTTTTATTTGATTCCCAAATTCCTTCTTATAAAATAAGGAGCGTATACTTTAGAAAACTAAAATGAATGTCTTCAGCGTTTTCTTTCCTTCGGACTACAATTATTTTATATTAGAAAATTAGTGCCGTAGCTTTTTTTCACCCTAGTAGTGGCTTTGTACTTTCCCTCTGGGTGGTTTTACTGCTGAACTGTGCCAGATATTTCATAGATAATGCTTCGATTTTCTCAAGGCGTTCGTTTATAAAATAAAATCATTTACATTCGATTCATATTCCGGGCCGAAAAAGTATTGGGCCATTTCCTTTTGGTTATCTGACTAATGGGCCATATGAGGCCCAAGTTAGTTCTAACATTTTAGTTCGTATGAAAGTCAAAAACTCATTCTTTTGCTCTACTCTAAGTCTAACAACATAAACTAAAAAAGCTATCCTATCGGAAGAAATTTCAAGAAGCAACCTTTACCAGGAGAGCATTACTATTACAGGAAAAAAATCATTAAATTTTATACTACAAAGTTGGCGCCAACTCCTTATATATATATTATACACAACGCTAACGACACCCACCATCCAAGCCAAATTCCACAAGCACATAAATATCTGATCCATTGCTTTGTTCTCAAGAATCGATGGCGTCTTTACCATCATCAACTATCTTCAAATTCCCAGCGCCTTCTTCAACATCTCATAAACTACCACCACGAAAAGCTTTCTTCTCCACAGCCCAAAAGCATTCTCTTTTGGGACAATCTAAAAGCCTAATTACGAACCCAAAGCCTCTTAAGATCTCCACTTCAACTTCATCTGCTGTAGTGAAAAGACCCTTCTCCTGTAAGAGCCAGAAAGGCTCGTCTGATTCAATAAGATCTTGTAAGTCACACACACTCATCGCGTCCCTTTACATTTTCTTCTCAACAGAATTTATATAAACGTATTGGGTTTGCAGCTAAAGTTCAAGAAATGCACGTTTATGAAATCGACGAGGGTGACCGTGGCAGCCCAGCTATCCTACCATTGAGTCAAAAACCAGTCAACTCTCTCGGCGACCTCCGAATGATATGCAGAGTCTGTCAAAGATTCATTTTCCTTCTAAATAAAAATTCGGTTGTTTTTTTGATGAATGACAGGTCTAAACTGGCGACTTGAAGAAACGGTGCGGTATATCGTCGGGCATATGCATACTCGTCCAGCACGAGGAGGAGAAAGAAGGCGACCGTTACGAGGCCACATACAGCTTATACTTCGGCGATTATGGGCACATCGCCATACAAGGGACGTACCTGACCTACACTGAGGACCACTATCCTCGCCCTCACCGGCGGGACGGGCATATTCGAGGGAGTGTACGGAACGGTAAAGCTTCATCTGACCGCCATCCCTATCAAGATATTCTACACCTTTTACTTGAAGGGAATACCCGATTTGCCGCCGGAGCTCACAGGAGAGCCGGTTCCTCCTTCTCCGGAGGTGGAGCCGACGGCTGAGGCGAAGGCGTGCGTGCCCGGCCACACTCTTCTGGTTTTACCAATTAGGGCTCGTTTGATACGTGTGCACGGGTGGGTATAGGCGGTTATGGGGTGTGTGAATAAATAAGTTACTTCGTGCTGGTTTGGTATTTGTGTATAAATGGGTAGAGGTGGTTATGGGGGGGTATGATTAAGTTACCTCGTGCTCGTTTGATATATGTGTATAGCCATACATGCGTTTGTATGACTATACACGTTTATTACAAGGACTTTGATTATATGGCTTGTCAATGCATACTCACCTCTGAAGTGGGGATGAGGTGTGTATTACTAATCATATGCATCTATACACACCTCAACATAACTTATATCATATACAAATAATTAATACTCACATATCTAATATGTTAAATTACGATATGGACAAAATATGTGTATCGCCGTACACATTATACCCATATAATCCATTAACATGGATATGACACGCCATCTTGTTATATGTGTATTGCCATATATATATTGTTATCTGTATATTACAAGGATTTTACTTATATGGCTTGTATATACATACATACCCACCTCACGTGTGTATCATTAATCCATAAACAGCTATGCACACATTTGCACAAATAATTAATACACAAATATCAAACCTGTTAAAATACAATATCAACAAAAATCTGTGAATAGTAACACACAAATAACTAAACACCCACGTAATCCATTAATATGAATATCGAACGACCCTTGGTGTCATTGCCGTGGAGATTCATGTGCCATGCTGCAACAATAAGCCACATGATGATAGAGTTACTTGCGAGGTTTCTTTTTTCTTGTATTCGATGTCAGCTTTTATTTTCGAAATGAAATTCTCTCTCTATTTTTATACTTCTATAAACAACATACAACACATACTTCATTTCATAATTTGGAGAAGTAGTGAAGGTGGAGGGCTCAGTCGCCCCCACCACATTAAAGCGGATAATATTATAATTTTTAAAGCTTTGTCATCTTTTTATCAAGTCCGACGTTTTTCACGGCCTAATAATCCTTCCATGATAATGTGCAAGATTTGGGAAAACAGTGAATGAACATCAAAGAAAGCAAACATAAAAAATAAAAACCTGACAGATCTCAAATTGGGCCGTGGCGAAACCGATGGTGGCCCACTTTAGAATGTAACTGGGCCAGGATTGTTCTCTGAGTTCGGCGCCCAGCCCATATTATTATTATTGAAAAATTAAAAAATTGGAAGATATTCTGGGCCGATCAACTATTGGCCGTCTCCTTTCTGCTATCTGCTAATGGGCTGTTCGTAGGCCCAAGTTTAGTTCTAACATTTTTCGATATTAGTAAAAAAGAAAACGTGAGCACCGACCATTGCCTAATTCTGATTTCTGATCTTATGTGTAGTATGAACGCCAACTACTCGACCACGTTGGAAGTCAAAAAGTCGTTGTTTTGCTCTAACAACAAATATCCCAAAAAATAAAATAAAAATGCGAACATCCTATCAGAAGAAATTTCAAACCAACCTTTACCAGGAGGAACGTACTATTACACTACAGCAAAGGAAAGATTCATTAAATTTTATACTACTATGTAGACGCAACTCTTGTTACGACCACCGTCCACTAAAAAAACGATTCCCTCCCAGCCAAAAGTACTCTCTCTAATATATATATTATACACAACGCTGACGCCCCCACCATCTATCTATCTATAAAAAAACAACTATCAAAGCAAATTCCACTAGCAAATAAATATTCTGATCCATTGCTTTTGTTCTCAAGAATCGATGGCGTCGTCACCATCATCAACTATCCTCAAATTCGCAGCGTCTTCTTCAACATCTCATAAACTACCACCACCAAAAGCTTTCTTCTCCACAGCGCAAAAGCCGTCGTTTTTCGGACAATCTAATAGCCTAATTACGAACCCAAAGCCTCTTAAGATCTCCACTTCAACTTCATCTGCTGTAGTGAAAAGGCCCTTCTCCTGTAAGAGCCAGAAAGACTCGTCTGATTCAATAAGATCTTGTAAGTCACACTCAATCATCGCATTTCCCTTTACTTTTCTTCTCAACAGAATTCATATAAAACGCAATTGGGTTTGCAGCTAAAGTTCAAGAAATGCACGTTTATGAAATCAACGAGCGTGACCGTGGCAGCCCAGCTTACCTACGCTTGAGCCAAAAAAACAGTTCAACTCTCTCGGCGACCTAGTCCCTTTCAGCAATAAGGTTACTTACACAAACCCACGTTAATCTACGAAAGTTGAGTCAAAGATTTTCTAAATAAAAGTTGAATTTTTTATTGAATGGCCGCCGGCCGCCGGCAGGTCTACACCGGCGACTTGAAGAAACGGTGCGGTATAACGTCGGGCCTGTGCATACTCATCAAGCACGAGGAGGAGAAGAAAGGCGACCGTTACGAGGCAATATACAGCTTATACTCTCGGCGATTCGGGCACATCGCGTGCAAGGGCCGTACCTGACCTACCCTGAGGACACTTACCTCGCCGTCACCGGCGGGTCGGGTATATTCGAGGGAGTGTACGGCACGGTAAAGCTTCATCAGATCGTCTTCCCTTTCAAGATATTCTACACCTTTTACTTGAAGGGAATACCCGATTTGCCGCCGGAGCTCACCGGAAAGCCGGTTCCTCCTTCTCCGGCGGTGGAGCCGACGGCTGAGGCCAAAGCGTGCGAGCCCGGCCACACTCTTCCTGGATTTACCAATTAGTGCCATCGCTTCGGTGATACTTACGTTATACAATAATCAATAATTAGATAGAGAGTTGCTGCGAGGTCTTTTATTTTATTTTCTTTGTGTTGTACTCGGTGATGTGAGCTTTTCTATTTTCCAATTGAAAATTCCTCTATATTTTAATGACAACACATACTCCATTTAATACTTTGAAAAAGTAGAGAAGGTGGAGGGTCAGTCAATAAAGTATTGGATCCCCCACCACAATAAAGCGGATAGATACTATTTGATTCGTTTTTCTTTTAAGCATTTTTAAGTTTATAGAGTCCCAGTTTTTATTGAGTCCAAATAATCCTTCCACTGATATTTGAAAATTCGGAAAAACAATGAAAGATCACCAAATAAGTAATTATACAAAAAGTATTAAAAACGAAGCAGAAATCAAATTGGGCCACATGCGAAACGGTCATGGCCCATTTTAGAAGGTCGTTGGGCCCAAAGTTCACTGGTGTTGACCAGCCCATATTATTATTAGTAAAAGTTAAAAAAAAATAGGAAGATAACAGTAGGCCACGTCATCATCTCCTATCTGAAGTGAAGCAGTGGCCACGGACAGCTTAGCAGTTGATCTTCCAAACCCCATCGCCAGCGAGCAAAGCCCAACCTCCTCAATCTCACTACGGTCACAAAGACAGTTGAGTTCATCGATACACCTCCGATGAAATCGACGGCTACGATGCCGGGGAGGAGTAATACTCTGTTCCCAATGTTCCACTAACGTCATCTGTTACTGGCTGCTCCCCGATTATCGCCTCCCAAGACCATGGCTTCAGTGATCCTCGGACGTAGCTTGAGTTAAGACACAACGAAGGTGATGTTGCTTCAATTCGGTGCAAAGCCCACCTCACAAGTCGTAGTAGCCAAAGACTAAGATGATCGTGCCATACGCTGCCGAGTCGACTCAGCCGACGACGCCGACGCCACCGTCGGCACTGGGGACCACAGCCGATAAGTCAATCGTCTCTGACGATCAATCTCGATCAACAAGGTCTGTTCATCTGCTCTACTCTATATGTGTGCTTACCACCCCCAACGTTTCAGAAACTAATCTTCCTTCTAATTGGTGCTTGACAACTTCAGGTATCTTTTGGTGTCGTTGGGCTAAGTGTGGGCGTTTCTCTTCTCTCGTGAGTTTAATTGATCTTGTAAACATTCCATTTCAGTGGTTTCTTCTTCTGTCCACTTACTCCGTGTGTTATCTTTGTGTTGATTGTTACATACATTTATAACGGTCTTCTTTGTTGGGTAGGTATGGATTTGGGGCTTACTTCAATGTCCTGCCAGGATCTGAGTGGTCAGCTCTGATGCTTACCTATGGCTTTCCTCTTGCAATCATTGGCATGGCTCTCAAGGTTACTATCATATCAATCATCTCCTTACCTTACCCTTGCCTCAGTTTCTTTCTTATTACATTATATGATGTGTTCCTGTTTTGTATCTTTCTAGTATGCAGAGCTTAAGCCTGTACCATGTGTGACCTATTCAGATGCTCAGGGACTTAGGGAAAAATGTGCCACTCCAATTCTTCAGCAGGTAATTCCCATAG
>JAPQWV010001222.1:0-106000 GCA_027422505.1 Craterostigma plantagineum
AAGTTATTTCTTTTTTACATAATTCTAATAATTCAGAATTCATTTGACAAGGACGAGCTTTAGTGGGAATATTTTTCTCACTAAAATCATCTTCATAAGGCAAAGAAACTATATGCTTTTTTCTATTCAAAAAAGCATTAGGAAGATCGTTACATATTTGTAACGTAAATTCATTATGTAATAATTTAATTTTTTCTTGTAACTTGGGATTTTGAAGTTTATCTTCAATCGAAAGTATATTAATTTCTTGCTTTAGGTAATTTACCTGTTTTTCTTTTGCTTTTATAAGAATAGAATCCTTAATTTCATTAAGAATTCTAGTAAAAGGTTCAGTTATGAATTCAAAGTAAACTTCTTTGTTATTGAAGTTACCTTTAAATCCATGTTCATTTACTTTTGGATAGGAAATATTTTCCTAAGGAACGGAGTACCAAGAATTACTTGGTTTGTAATATTCTTGACCAACAAGAATGAAGTAGGAATGCAGACCTTATTTTTACAAATAAAGGCCTTAGGAATTTTGTAATTAATTTGAAGTTTTTCTCCGCTTGCAGAGCTAAGAGAATGAGCTGTTTTATGAAAATATTGAGTAGGAATTATTCCTTCCTGAATACAATTTAAATCTGCTCCACTATCAATTAGTGCAATCAAATTCTTTTGGAAATTTCCGTCAATGAGTAGTGAGATTTTCACTAACCATTTTTGAGAAGTAATAACTTCCAATGTTGAAAGAAAATTATCTTCTTGAATATTTTCAGAAGTACCAGCAAAATCTTTATTAACTTCGAATTCGTTAATAATTTCTTTTCCTTTTTCTAATTTAGAAAATCTTCTTTCTAAGTCTATATGACTTAATTTTAAATTCTTTATTTCATCTTTTAAATTTGAAATTTCAATTGTTAAATCTTTAATATTAACAATTGATTCATTTTTGTTTAATTGATTTTTATTACGAAGTAATCTCATTACTTCGGCCATACTATAAGGTTCAGATTTAGTTAATTTAGGAATAACTTCTTTTGAAGTTTCTTCCTCTTTTTGAATTAATCTTTTGATTATATGATTTTTTAAATCTGGATCTTCTGTTTCTTTTAACATTTCAAGAAGATTATTATCAAGAACATTTAATTCTAATTCTTGAAATTGAGATATAATTTGATATAAATTATCTTCTGGTTCAGATTCTGAACTTTTATTTTTAGAACAAGACTGTCCTATTTGACAATTTTGACATTCTTCGGATTCTGAAGATGATATTTCTTCTTCAATATTATTATTTTCCTCGTTTGAGGAAGAATCTGTTTCGCTGTCAGATTCTAGAAGTATTTTAGATAATGTTTCTTTTAATTCATCATCTATTCTTAAATTATTAATTTTCTTTTTGGTCCAGCAAGTTTTTGCTTTATGACCAATTTTTCCGCATTTTCTGCAAATAATTGGAGGGAAATTTTTTCTATAATGATAATCTTTTTTGTCTTTTGAGAGGTTTTGTTCTCTCCTTTTGATTTTCGATATTTTCTCCTTTCATATTGTTTAGGAGAATATTTTTTAGGTTTATATTCTTTACGAGGTTTACTCGTAGAAGGATTTTCTAAACCAAATTGACTACAGAATTCTCCTAATTGTTTTTTCTCATCAAGAGAATGTCTCTTAAGTTGTTTATTTAACTTTATTTCATTGCATAAAGCTAAACCTTCCTGTATACAGGTTCCTATTAATCTACCGTAAGTATATGAATTATAATCAATACTAGATTCTCCATTTCTAAGAGTTTTCTTAACTCTTTCAGCAAATAAGAAAGGAAGACCATCAATAAATTGGATTTCCAATGAGTGCTATTTGACTCAGGAAGTTCCATAACTCTGCTAAGGAAAGTATCCTTATACCATCTAAATGATGTAAGGGTTTTACACCTAAGATTTTGAAGCAGAGTCCTAACATTTTCGGAATTATCAGACCATCGGCCTGTAAAATGTTCAACGATGTTTATACATAAAGTATAAACAGCATTTTCAATAATTGCATCATTTTCCTCCTTTACAGTAAGGAAAATACTTTCACGGTCTGGCTGAGATAAATAATTATCCCACCAACCTTTCAACTGACCAGTAAAGCCAGCGACAAGCATTTGGGCTATAGTTTTGTCTGTATTACCTTGAGTTTTACAGACTGTACTATACATCATCATTCTATGAACCATACCGAAAGTTTGTCTTTCCGTATAGCCATCTAAATTCCATTCATAAATACAATGACCATTATACGAATTGTTAATAGTAAGATCATGTTCTTCAATTAGAACATCTTGAGGAGTTGGTCTTGGGTAATAATATTTAGTTTGAATTGGTTTACTAGCAAATTTTGAAGAATTTCTTATTTTATTTATTTCTTCATTAAAAGTATTATGAAAATTATCAGAATTTTCAAGCTGATTTTCAAAGTCTTCACTTAAAGTATTAAGCTTTAAATTTTTAAGCTTATTTTCAATCAAATCTTCAATTTGAGTAATCGATTTTAATTTAAAATCAATAATCTCAGGAGGAGGTTGAATACTGGTAGAAGCTATATTAGCTGTTTTAATATCACTTATATTTGTATCTTTATTTATTAAAAGATAATTTTTTATATCTCTAATAGAAAAAATTATTTCTTCTATATTTTTCTTTAATAAAGAAATTTGTTCTCCTAAAACAATAACATACATATTCGTATAGTTTTGTTGTTTTAAAAGACTATTAATATGATTAATAGTTACTGTAAGTGTATCATTTTCAAA
Source organism: Craterostigma plantagineum (assembly GCA_027422505.1). Taxonomy (NCBI): domain Eukaryota; kingdom Viridiplantae; phylum Streptophyta; class Magnoliopsida; order Lamiales; family Linderniaceae; genus Craterostigma; species Craterostigma plantagineum. The sequence goes on from JAPQWV010001222.1 coordinate 2,777, forward strand.
TAATTTTTGAAAAGCATTATAATATCTAATTTCATTTTCTTTTCCATTTGGAAACTAGTTTGAGGAGGATAAATAGAATTCAAATTTTTCCCCGTTGAAAGTTTATAATTTCTTTCTAGTACAGAAATCATATTTTTAAAATATTTTGTCAAAAACCAAGGAATAAAAGGTAATTTTTCATTTCGTTTTGAGAAATCGTTATAAAATTTATTTTGAATAATAATTTTATCTTCATTATTAAAACTTTCAAAAAACCATTTTCGAAAGAGTTCCCATTTGGGTAAATTAAATTCTTTTGAATTTCTTTTCTTGCCGGAGAACCCGGACTAAAATCAATTTTGGGTTTTAAATCCATTAAACACAAAATTCCATTTCTGACTCGGTTATTCCTCGTCTTTATTTTTAGAAATTCCATGAACTATATTATCAGAATTAATTCTTAATTCATCAACTCTATTATGCAAATAATCACTCGTAGTTGATTCCCTAATTTGAGAGGTTGAAGCTCTAGAAGGAGATCTTACCATATAATCACATGGTGATATATGATAATGAGAAGAGGCTGATCTAGATATTCTAGACCTAGGAGTTCTAAAATCAATAGATTTACGACTTTGATCAAACTGTATTTGAACAGTTCCATCAGTAGATTGTATTATTTGAGTGGGATTATGTTGTATTTTGGGCTGAAGAGGCATGGCTCTTTCAATTGTCCAGTTTTCTGGAAATTGTATTTCTTCCCATTTTATAGATCTACGAGTTGTAATATTAGATCTACTAAAGTTGGTTTCTATTAAAATGGTTTCGTTGATAGGTTTATCAACAATTTTGCATTGAGGATTAAGCGTATATAAAGGCTTATAATAAATTCTATAACAGATACATATTACTTCCGAACCCGGAGCATAATTATATCCGTGAGTCTTGACATTTAATGTCAGAGCATCTAAAATATTAACATCAGTCAAAGATAGTTGGAGATTTGGATAAACATTAAAATAAACTGGACCATGTGCCAGACTTGATTGGATTATTCCCATAAGGGATTGTTTCCAGTCGAGATTTCTACCATCTCTAAGAGCTGCTATAAAGCTCTCTGGTAAACCTTCTAAAGTTAAAGGCTTAAAAGCTACCTGAACTAATCCAATATGGATAAACTTATGATTCAATCTATATTTTTCTAAGTCTCTATTGCTTAGAAGTCTAATTACCATCTCTTCGTTATTGAGAGAGATAGTTTCTTCGGTAGTTTTTACTACCTGTTTTAAACCTAATTTTTCAAAGGTTCCTAATTCATAGATTATTTTATAATCTATCTTAGGAATTGTCCAACGATTTAATTTTTCTAAATCTTGAGGAACATCATATTCCTCTTCAATACTGTTTTTAACAGTATCTTTTCTTCGCATCAAATTCATAATAATATGACGTTAAACTACACCGTAACTTCTTAATACCCCCACCATGGCTCTGATACCATTCTCAGGTTCTTTATACAAAAATCAAAAAGATTCTTTATACAAAAATCAAAAAGAATGATTGATATATGATATGAACAACCTATCAAACCATGATAATGATATAAGGCTTTGTTTAACCATGATAATTTAAAAACAAAATTAAAACTTACTTGAAGAGAGGAGAGTCGTACAGCAAACTTCAAATTTTTATTTCTTATAATATTTTACAGTAGAGGGAATTACAAGAGAGAGGAAGGAGAGAGTACAAGAGAGCGTAAAGTAAAGCACACCCTGAAGCTTATGAGCTTCAACTTTATAAATAGAGGAAAAAGTAAAGTACAATAATTAAAGTAAAGAAAATTTTTCTTCGGAGCTATTCCTCTTGGACAGCTGTCTTCAACTTTGGCAAGAAAGTCTTCGATCTTATCTTTAACTTTTATAAAAGTTAGTAAAACCAATTTTCCATCGTAGACGTCATGATCAACTTTGCTTGAAAGCAGCTTTAATTTTGAGTGCTTCTTTGGATTTATTATCCTTGATTTCTTCCCGTGTCTTGATTATTTCTGCCACTTTGTCCTTTATAATGGCAATTTCTTGTCCCATGAGGTCGACAACATTATCTCCAATTTCTTCAATAATAATATTATCCGGATCTTCCGGATCTTGTCCTTCACCAGCAAGGCAAAAGTCCTCATCATCTTCATTTTTCGATGATGTACCCATGGAGATATCTCCAATATCCATTCCAAAATTTTTTGCAATATCTTTCTTCATTTCTTCGAAGTAGACATCGATGATTTCATTGGGTTTCATCTTACCCTTTTGTAAATTAATCCTTTGAGAAATCATCTCAAAAGGACTAGGAGATTCTCTTTGTTCACGATTATTAATCGCATTTTTATAAAGAGAAATTTTCTCTTCGATCTTGTCGATCGTCTGCTGGCTTTCATATTCACCAGTGGCTGTTTTTCTTATCATTTTTTTCCAAAACTTTATATAAAAATTTCTTTTTAAACATGGAATTTTTTGTTGGGTATAACCCACTTCTGGAGTCCATCTCCAAATCCATGGAATACTAAATTCGATATAAAAATGTAAAGAAGCCATTCCTTCAATACATTCTTTTTTATGTTCCGCTTCTATTAGAGTCGGAGAAACTTTAACCCATTCTTGATATAATCCAAAAAAGGGTTCTTTAAGAATTTCAATTGTAGCTCCATAAGAAAGCCACCATTGATAAAACCAATTTGGTATATCGGACTTATATACATCCGCACAAATTTTTATCCACCAAGAATGTTTTTTGCTTTCATTCTGGTATAAAAGTACTTTATAAAAAGCATCGATATAATCGTAATAATTAAATTTAATAAGAGTTTTTAACTCAGGATGGAAATATTCTCTATCCTTTAATGGGTGAATAGCCCATTTTTCGGGTGAAATAATTTGTTTAAAAATTATCTTGCTAAAGGTATAACCTTTTTTCAAAGCAATTGGAGAATTTTCCGCATTGAAATGTTCAATGTCACATGTTCCCGTAGACTTAAGAATATTTTCATAAGTATCACGGTTTTTATAAAAAGTAGCAGCATATGATGCTCTATCTAAATACCTTGAAATTAAGGTCCAAGGTTCATCAGACCATTTTAAATCTTTAAATTCGAGTAATATAATTACCTCGGTATGAGAAATTTTCTCATAGTCAACATCTTCTTCTTCTTCCGCAACTATTTTTGCGTAGGAAGTTCCTTCAGCAGATTTTGCTTTCTGCTTTTTGTATTCAAGGAATTCTCTGAATTCATCGCTGCTCAAGGTATTACTTGAGGATGCTGATAGATTTTCTTTTACCAGCTTTTTATTGCCCATTTGAGCAATAACATTTTTTCCACCTCTTCCACCTCTATTAGAGGGGAAATTTCTCCCATATTGGGACATATCTGCAAAATTCATGAAAGATATTCACGAGTAAGATAATCAGGAAGACTATTATCACTTCCTTTTTTATAAATAATTTCGAAATCAAATGGGGCTAAATGAGCCTGCCATCTCGCAAACATTTGTTTGGAGACATCATGTTTGAAATCTTTCTGAAACATAAACTTTGCAGCTTGACAATCAGTTTTTATTAAAAACTTTTGATTGTATAAATCATCTTGAAATTTGAGCACACATTTAACTATAACCAGTACTTCCCTAGCTATAGTAGCATAATTTTTCTGAGCAGTATTCCATTTTCCCGAATGGAATCTAACTAAATATTCTTTCTTATCTTCTGGAGAAACTTGTTTTAAGATTCCTCCAAAACCTAAGTCTGACGCGTCAGTTTCAATAATTTTTTGCCAATTAGAATTAGCAAGCATTAAACATGGTAAATGCGTAACTTTATTTTTAATTTTTTAACTGCTTCAGTGTGACTATTTGTCCACTGACAAGGAATCTTTTTTAATCTATCATATAAGATAGATGTATCTATAGCAAGATTTTGTAATAAGGAGAAATATAATTTAAACTTCCTAAAAATCTTTGAAGCTGAGTTTTATCTAAAATTTGATCTGGAAATTTTGATGCAAACTCAATACTTCTATTAATAGGATTAATTTTTCCCTTTTCAATATTATGACCTAAAAATCGTATTTTAGTTTGAAATAAAACCATTTTTGGACTTGATATAACTAATCCATTTTGAATAACAATTTTCCTAAATATATCAAGATGTTTAAAATGTGTTTCAATATCTTTTGAAAATATCAAAATATCATCAATATAAACGATAATAAAATTACTATAAGGAATAAAAATATCGTTCATAATATTTTGAAATTCAGAAGGAGCGTTTTTCAGACCAAAAGGCATAACGTTCCATTCAAATTGACCAATTGGGACTGTAAAAGCAGTTTTATATCTATCTTTTTCAGCCACTTGTATTTGCCAAAATCCTGATTTTAAATCAAATTTTGAGAATATAATAGCATTAAATAAACGATCTAAAAGATCCTTTTTATTAGGAATAGGGTACCTAATCCATTTTAAAACCTTATTAAGGGGTTTATAGTTAATAACTAACCTAGGTGCTCCCCTTTCCTTTCCTGCCGCATTATTGACATAAAAGGCTGTACACGACCAAGGTGATTTGGAAGGTTTTATTAAACCTTTCTGTAAAAGAGAAGTTATTTCTTTTTTACATAATTCTAATAATTCAGAATTCATTTGACAAGGACGAGCTTTAGTGGGAATATTTTTCTCACTAAAATCATCTTCATAAGGCAAAGAAACTATATGCTTTTTTCTATTCCAAAAAGCATTAGGAAGATCGTTACATATTTGTAACGTAAATTCATTATGTAATAATTTAATTTTTTCTTGTAACTTGGGATTTTGAAGTTTATCTTCAATCGAAAGTATATTAATTTCTTGCTTTAGGTAATTTACCTGTTTTTCTTTTGCTTTTATAAGAATAGAATCCTTAATTTCATTAAGAATTCTAGTAAAAGGTTCAGTTATGAATTCAAAGTAAACTTCTTTGTTATTGAAGTTACCTTTAAATCCATGTTCATTTATATTTTGGATAGGAAATATTTTCCTAAGGAACGGAGTACCAAGAATTACTTGGTTTGTAATATTCTTGACCAACAAGAATGAAGTAGGAATGCAGACCTTATTTTTACAAATAAAGGCCTTAGGAATTTTGTAATTAATTTGAAGTTTTTCTCCGCTTGCAGAGCTAAGAGAATGAGCTGTTTTATGAAAATATTGAGTAGGAATTATTCCTTCCTGAATACAATTTAAATCTGCTCCACTATCAATTAGTGCAATCAGATTCTTTTGGAAATTTCCGTCAATGAGTAGTGAGATTTTCACTAACCATTTTTGAGAAGTAATAACTTCCAATGTTGAAAGAAAATTATCTTCTTGAATATTTTCAGAAGTACCAGCAAAATCTTTATTAACTTCGAATTCGTTAATAATTTCTTTTCCTTTTTCTAATTTAGAAAATCTTCTTTCTAAGTCTATATGACTTAATTTTAAATTCTTTATTTCATCTTTTAAATTTGAAATTTCAATTGTTAAATCTTTAATATTAACAATTGATTCATTTTTGTTTAATTGATTTTTATTACGAAGTAATCTCATTACTTCGGCCATACTATAAGGTTCAGATTTAGTTAATTTAGGAATAACTTCTTTGAAGTTTCTTCCTCTTTTTGAATTAATCTTTTGATTATATGATTTTTTAAATCTGGATCTTCTGTTTCTTTTAACATTTCAAGAAGATTATTATCAAGAACATTTAATTCTAATTCTTGAAATTGAGATATAATTTGATATAAATTATCTTCTGGTTCAGATTCTGAACTTTTATTTTTAGAACAAGACTGTCCTATTTGACAATTTGACATTCTTCGGATTCTGAAGATGATATTTCTTCTTCAATATTATTATTTTCCTCGTTTGAGGAAGAATCTGTTTCGCTGTCAGATTCTAGAAGTATTTTAGATAATGTTTCTTTTAATTCATCATCTATTCTTAAATTATTAATTTTCTTTTTGGTCCAGCAAGTTTTTGCTTTATGACCAATTTTTCCGCATTTTCTGCAAATAATTGGGAATTTTTTCTATAATGATAATCTTTTTTGTCTTTTGAGAGGTTTTGTTCTCTCCTTTTTGATTTTCGATATTTTCTCCTTTCATATTGTTTAGGAGAATATTTTTTAGGTTTATATTCTTTACGAGGTTTACTCGTAGAAGGATTTTCTAAACCAAATTGACTACAGAATTCTCCTAATTGTTTTTTCTCATCAAGAGAATGTCTCTTAAGTTGTTTATTTAACTTTATTTCATTGCATAAAGCTAAACCTTCCTGTATACAGGTTCCTATTAATCTACCGTAAGTATATGAATTATAATCAATACTAGATTCTCCATTTCTAAGAGTTTTCTTAACTCTTTCAGCAAATAAGAAAGGAAGACCATCAATAAATTTGGATTTCCAATGAGTGCTATTTGACTCAGGAAGTTTCATAACTCTGCTAAGGAAAGTATCCTTATACCATCTAAATGATGTAAGGGTTTTACACCTAAGATTTTGAAGCAGAGTCCTAACATTTTCGGAATTATCAGACCATCGGCCTGTAAAATGTTCAACGATGTTTATACATAAAGTATAAACAGCATTTTCAATAATTGCATCATTTTCCTCCTTTACAGTAAGGAAAATACTTTCACGGTCTGGCTGAGATAAATAATTATCCCACCAACCTTTCAACTGACCAGTAAAGCCAGCGACAAGCATTTGGGCTATAGTTTGTCTGTATTACCTTGAGTTTTACAGACTGTACTATACATCATCATTCTATGAACCATACCGAAAGTTTGTCTTTCCGTATAGCCATCTAAATTCCATTCATAAATACAATGACCATTATACGAATTGTTAATAGTAAGATCATGTTCTTCAATTAGAACATCTTGAGGAGTTGGTCTTGGGTAATAATATTTAGTTTGAATTGGTTTACTAGCAAATTTGAAGAATTTCTTATTTTATTTATTTCTTCATTAAAAGTATTATGAAAATTATCAGAATTTTCAAGCTGATTTTCAAAGTCTTCACTTAAAGTATTAAGCTTTAAATTTTTAAGCTTATTTTCAATCAAATCTTCAATTTGAGTAATCGATTTAGAGGTTCCTAATTCATAGATTATTTTATAATCTATCTTAGGAATTGTCCAACGATTTAATTTTTCTAAATCAATTACTCAAATTGAAGATTTGATTGAAAATAAGCTTAAAAATTTAAAGCTTAATACTTTAAGTGAAGACTTTGAAAATCAGCTTGAAAATTCTGATAATTTTCATAATACTTTTAATGAAGAAATAAATAAAATAAGAAATTCTTCAAAATTTGCTAGTAAACCAATTCAAACTAAATATTATTACCCAAGACCAACTCCTCAAGATGTTCTAATTGAAGAACATGATCTTACTATTAACAATTCGTATAATGGTCATTGTATTTATGAATGGAATTTAGATGGCTATACGGAAAGACAAACTTTCGGTATGGTTCATAGAATGATGATGTATAGTACAGTCTGTAAAACTCAAGGTAATACAGACAAAACTATAGCCCAAATGCTTGTCGCTGGCTTTACTGGTCAGTTGAAAGGTTGGTGGGATAATTATTTATCTCAGCCAGACCGTGAAAGTATTTTCCTTACTGTAAAGGAGGAAAATGATGCAATTATTGAAAATGCTGTTTATACTTTATGTATAAACATCGTTGAACATTTTACAGGCCGATGGTCTGATAATTCCGAAAATGTTAGGACTCTGCTTCAAAATCTTAGGTGTAAAACCCTTACATCATTTAGATGGTATAAGGATACTTTCCTTAGCAGAGTTATGGAACTTCCTGAGTCAAATAGCACTCATTGGAAATCCAAATTTATTGATGGTCTTCCTTTCTTATTTGCTGAAAGAGTTAAGAAAACTCTTAGAAATGGAGAATCTAGTATTGATTATAATTCATATACTTACGGTAGATTAATAGGAACCTGTATACAGGAAGGTTTAGCTTTATGCAATGAAATAAAGTTAAATAAACAACTTAAGAGACATTCTCTTGATGAGAAAAAACAATTAGGAGAATTCTGTAGTCAATTTGGTTTAGAAAATCCTTCTACGAGTAAACCTCGTAAAGAATATAAACCTAAAAAATATTCTCCTAAACAATATGAAAGGAGAAAATATCGAAAATCAAAAAGGAGAGAACAAAACCTCTCAAAAGACAAAAAAGATTATCATTATAGAAAAAATTTCCCTCCAATTATTTGCAGAAAATGCGGAAAAATTGGTCATAAAGCAAAAACTTGCTGGACCAAAAAGAAAATTAATAATTTAAGAATAGATGATGAATTAAAAGAAACATTATCTAAAATACTTCTAGAATCTGACAGCGAAACAGATTCTTCCTCAAACGAGGAAAATAATAATATTGAAGAAGAAATATCATCTTCAGAATCCGAAGAATGTCAAAATTGTCAAATAGGACAGTCTTGTTCTAAAAATAAAAGTTCAGAATCTGAACCAGAAGATAATTTATATCAAATTATATCTCAATTTCAAGAATTAGAATTAAATGTTCTTGATAATAATCTTCTTGAAATGTTAAAAGAAACAGAAGATCCAGATTTAAAAAATCATATAATCAAAAGATTAATTCAAAAAGAGGAAGAAACTTCAAAAGAAGTTATTCCTAAATTAACTAAATCTGAACCTTATAGTATGGCCGAAGTAATGAGATTACTTCGTAATAAAAATCAATTAAACAAAAATGAATCAATTGTTAATATTAAAGATTTAACAATTGAAATTTCAAATTTAAAAGATGAAATAAAGAATTTAAAATTAAGTCATATAGACTTAGAAAGAAGATTTTCTAAATTAGAAAAAGGAAAAGAAATTATTAACGAATTCGAAGTTAATAAAGATTTTGCTGGTACTTCTGAAAATATTCAAGAAGATAATTTTCTTTCAACATTGGAAGTTATTACTTCTCAAAAATGGTTAGTGAAAATCTCACTATTCATTGACGGAAATTTCCAAAAGAATCTGATTGCACTAATTGATAGTGGAGCAGATTTAAATTGTATTCAGGAAGGAATAATTCCTACTCAATATTTTCATAAAACAGCTCATTCTCTTAGCTCTGCAAGCGGAGAAAAACTTCAAATTAATTACAAAATTCCTAAGGCCTTTATTTGTAAAAATAAGGTCTGCATTCCTACTTCATTCTTGTTGGTCAAGAATATTACAAACCAAGTAATTCTTGGTACTCCGTTCCTTAGGAAAATATTTCCTATCCAAAATATAAATGAACATGGATTTAAAGGTAACTTCAATAACAAAGAAGTTTACTTTGAATTCATAACTGAACCTTTTACTAGAATTCTTAATGAAATTAAGGATTCTATTCTTATAAAAGCAAAAGAAAAACAGGTAAATTACCTAAAGCAAGAAATTAATATACTTTCGATTGAAGATAAACTTCAAAATCCCAAGTTACAAGAAAAAATTAAATTATTACATAATGAATTTACGTTACAAATATGTAACGATCTTCCTAATGCTTTTTGGAATAGAAAAAAGCATATAGTTTCTTTGCCTTATGAAGATGATTTTAGTGAGAAAAATATTCCCACTAAAGCTCGTCCTTGTCAAAAGAATTCTGAATTATTAGAATTATGTAAAAAAGAAATAACTTCTCTTTTACAGAAAGGTTTAATAAAACCTTCCAAATCACCTTGGTCGTGTACAGCCTTTTATGTCAATAATGCGGCAGAAAAGGAAAGGGGAGCACCTAGGTTAGTTATTAACTATAAACCCCTTAATAAGGTTTTAAAATGGATTAGGTACCCTATTCCTAATAAAAAGGATCTTTTAGATCGTTTATTTAATGCTATTATATTCTCAAAATTTGATTTAAAATCAGGATTTTGGCAAATACAAGTGGCTGAAAAAGATAGATATAAAACTGCTTTTACAGTCCCAATTGGTCAATTTGAATGGAACGTTATGCCTTTTGGTCTGAAAAACGCTCCTTCTGAATTTCAAAATATTATGAACGATATTTTTATTCCTTATAGTAATTTTATTATCGTTTATATTGATGATATTTTGATACTTTCAAAAGATATTGAAACACATTTAAACATCTTGATATATTTAGGAAAATTGTTATTCAAAATGGATTAGTTATATCAAGTCCAAAAATGGTTTTATTTCAAACTAAAATACGATTTTTAGGTCATAATATTGAGAAAAAAAATTAATCCTATTAATAGAAGTATTGAGTTTGCATCAAAATTTCCAGATCAAATTTTAGATAAAACTCAGCTTCAAAGATTTTTAGGAAGTTTAAATTATATTTCTCCTTATTACAAAAATCTTGCTATAGATACATCTATCTTATATGATAGATTAAAAAAGATTCCTTGTCAGTGGACAAATAGTCACACTGAAGCAGTTAAAAAAATTAAAAATAAAGTTACGCATTTACCATGTTTAATGCTTGCTAATTCTAATTGGCAAAAAATTATTGAAACTGACGCGTCAGACTTAGGTTTTGGAGGAATCTTAAAACAAGTTTCTCCAGAAGATAAGAAAGAATATTTAGTTAGATTCCATTCGGGAAAATGGAATACTGCTCAGAAAAATTATGCTACTATAGCTAGGGAAGTACTTGCTATAGTTAAATGTGTGCTCAAATTTCAAGATGATTTATACAATCAAAAGTTTTTAATAAAAACTGATTGTCAAGCTGCAAAGTTTATGTTTCAGAAAGATTTCAAACATGATGTCTCCAAACAAATGTTTGCGAGATGGCAGGCTCATTTAGCCCCATTTGATTTCGAAATTATTATAAAAAAGGGAGTGATAATAGTCTTCCTGATTATCTTACTCGTGAATATCTTTCATGAATTTTGCAGATATGTCCCAATATGGGAGAAATTTCCCCTCTAATAGAGGTGGAAGAGGTGGAAAAAATGTTATTGCTCAAATGGGCAATAAAAAGCTGGTAAAAGAAAATCTATCAGCATCCTCAAGTAATACCTTGAGCAGCGATGAATTCAGAGAATTCCTTGAATACAAAAAGCAGAAAGCAAAATCTGCTGAAGGAACTTCCTACGCAAAAATAGTTGCGGAAGAAGAAGAAGATGTTGACTATGAGAAAATTTCTCATACCGAGGTAATTATATTACTCGAATTTAAAGATTTAAAATGGTCTGATGAACCTTGGACCTTAATTTCAAGGTATTTAGATAGAGCATCATATGCTGCTACTTTTTATAAAAACCGTGATACTTATGAAAATATTCTTAAGTCTACGGGAACATGTGACATTGAACATTTCAATGCGGAAAATTCTCCAATTGCTTTGAAAAAAGGTTATACCTTTAGCAAGATAATTTTTAAACAAATTATTTCACCCGAAAAATGGGCTATTCACCCATTAAAGGATAGAGAATATTTCCATCCTGAGTTAAAAACTCTTATTAAATTTAATTATTACGATTATATCGATGCTTTTTATAAAGTACTTTTATACCAGAATGAAAGCAAAAAACATTCTTGGTGGATAAAAATTTGTGCGGATGTATATAAGTCCGATATACCAAATTGGTTTTATCAATGGTGGCTTTCTTATGGAGCTACAATTGAAATTCTTAAAGAACCCTTTTTTGGATTATATCAAGAATGGGTTAAAGTTTCTCCGACTCTAATAGAAGCGGAACATAAAAAAGAATGTATTGAAGGAATGGCTTCTTTACATTTTTATATCGAATTTAGTATTCCATGGATTTGGAGATGGACTCCAGAAGTGGGTTATACCCAACAAAAAATTCCATGTTTAAAAAGAAATTTTTATATAAAGTTTTGAAAAAAAATGATAAGAAAAACAGCTACTGGTGAATATGAAAGCCAGCAGACGATCGACAAGATCGAAGAGAAAATTTCTCTTTATAAAAATGCGATTAATAATCGTGAACAAAGAGAATCTCCTAGTCCTTTGAGATGATTTCTCAAAGGATTAATTTACAAAAGGGTAAGATGAAACCCAATGAAATCATCGATGTCTACTTCGAAGAAATGAAGAAAGATATTGCAAAAAATTTTGGAATGGATATTGGAGATATCTCCATGGGTACATCATCGAAAAATGAAGATGATGAGGACTTTTGCCTTGCTGGTGAAGGACAAGATCCGGAAGATCCGGATAATATTATTATTGAAGAAATTGGAGATAATGTTGTCGACCTCATGGGACAAGAAATTGCCATTATAAAGGACAAAGTGGCAGAAATAATCAAGACACGGGAAGAAATCAAGGATAATAAATCCAAAGAAGCACTCAAAATTAAAGCTGCTTTCAAGCAAAGTTGATCATGACGTCTACGATGGAAAATTGGTTTTACTAACTTTTATAAAAGTTAAAGATAAGATCGAAGACTTTCTTGCCAAAGTTGAAGACAGCTGTCCAAGAGGAATAGCTCCGAAGAAAAATTTTCTTTACTTTAATTATTGTACTTTACTTTTTCCTCTATTTATAGAGTTGAAGCTCATAAGCTTCAGGGTGTGCTTTACTTTACGCTCTCTTGTACTCTCTCCTTCCTCTCTCTTGTAATTCCCTCTACTGTAAAATATTATAAGAAATAAAAATTTGAAGTTTGCTGTACGACTCTCCTCTCTTCAAGTAAGTTTTAATTTTGTTTTTAAATATTTATCTTTGGCATAATTTAGCCTTAATGGAAGGCTAAATATTTGTTAAACTACACCAAGATGCCTTAATACCTTAAATCATGGTTTTATATCATATATAATATATATATACTAATATGATATAGAAAAAATCTTTTAAAAACGATTGAAAGGATTAAATTATGAATAAAGGTTATAATAAAATTTGATTTTGATTAATTCTGTGTCGGCTCTTGGCAAAGCCCGTGTTGCCGAAGATAGGCGTTTGAGGGCATATGGCTGTTACCGATTGAATTAATGAATAAAAATTTTATTATGTAAAATTCCTTGTATTCGATGATTTAATTCTAAAGATCACAAAAATAATTTTTAATTTGGATTAATGGTATATAGGCTGGAATACCTTGGGTCCGAACGGGATCAGACTGTTTACAGTTTGATAACTGGACTAATAGGTTTAACAACGCCACGTACCATTTTTCTTTTGATGTTTGGTATTTTGGTTGAACTGCCTTTGAACAAAACTTTCTAACGAAAGTCTGATTTTGGTATTATGGCTTGACTACCTCAGGTCCGATTGGACTAAACTGGTTAAACAATGCCTTATATCATTATCATGGTTTGATAGGTTGTTCATATCATATATCAATCATTCTTTTTGATTTTTGTATAAAGAATCTTTTTGATTTTTGTATAAAGAACCTGAGAATGGTATAGAGCCATGGTGGGGGTATTAAGAAGTTACGGTGTAGTTTAACGTCATATTATTATGAATTTGATGCGAAGAAAAGATACTGTTAAAAACAGTATTGAAGAGGAATATGATGTTCCTCAAGATTTAGAAAAATTAAATCGTTGGACAATTCCTAAGATAGATTATAAAATAATCTATGAATTAGTGTAATACCCGTAAAATTAATACGGGATTATTTTTGTAATGTTCGAAATTAATGGAATTAATTTTCGGACAAAAGGGATATTTCGAAAGGAACCCGGAAATACTAATTGGGCCGAGAATTGTTGTAAGCCCAAGAAAGATAATAAGAACTAAAATAAGTAGAAAAGCCCAAGGAAGTAAAATGGGCTATCATTATAATGTTGGAATATAATAAATTGAACTGTACTAACTTAGTTAATGTCTCAAAAATAAAGCCCAAATGTTTCGATAGGATAGATGGCTAATAAGTTTACTTAAGCCTAAAGAAAAACACGTCACCATTCTTTTACTTCTATCATAAAATTCGAAATTTCAATACATATCCACATCCTATCTAATAAAAACGAGTTACAAAGTCAAGACTTCAATAAGAAAGAAAACCTGACAAACAAAGAAGAAGCTCGATAACGAAGAACAGATTCAACGCGAGGTATGGTATTTTACCATATATGAAATTTCTTGTACTTAATATATTTTATTAGTGAGTATCGAGAGTTAAATTAGGATATGTTTATATGAAAATTCGAAAGTCATGTGATTAAGAAAAACCAAATGTTCATGTTCCAATCCCTGACTATAATTTTCGGTTATGATGAAGTAAGAACTCTGATAATCTACGAAGATAACTCAAGTTCCAGGGAAACTAATTTTGGAATACTGTTTGCTGGAACCATATGATCCTATTATAAGATTCGAGATATATAATGAGTGGAAAACCCTAACTGTTAAAGCCAAAACTGTGTTTTGAAGATATAAATGTCGGTATATGATAATTGTAGGAAAAATGTCGAGAGGTATATAGTAATAGCTGACACATGTGCGAGAGATACAAAATGTCGAGAGATACATCATGTGGTCTTCGACATTGGTATGAATTAGAAAATCTCGAGGTATATTAATATAAAATCTCTGACACTTCTTATTAGACTAGGTTTCGATATTTGTATGTTTGATGTCTCGACATTTTTAGGTATCGACATTTATATTTATGTGTAGAATGCTTCGACATTTATATGATTTCACCATGAGAACTCGACATTTTCAGATGTCTCGACATTTTGAGCAGCCTCGATATTTTAGGAATTGATTTCGACATTTATATGATTTCACCATGAGAATTCGACATTTTTCTATCACTCACATCTCGACATTTGCTAGTATGTTAAAACTCGACATTTCGTTTTTAATCTAGACCTCGACATTTTATTAAATAATTTCGACATCTGGTTTTAGGTAATAAATTTTCGGTATTTTAGGGTTTATTATTTTTAGGAATTTCATTATTTTAGGGTTTCATAAATTTTAGGATTTTCGAGAATTAGTATATATACTAATAATATTATTATATTCAGACGACCGATCTACAGTGACTTCACGAGACTTCGTAGTTGGTTGTAGCGGGAGGACAGGTAGGTGGATTATCCATCTACGATACGTAAACACAAATGTGAATTTATGTGTTTCCATGAGACTCTGTGATTTAAGTGACTTATGTGATTTACGTGTTTTACGTATGTTTTATGTGACATCACGTTTCATGTGTATCACGTATATGCATGACATCGCACGACATGGTGAGGGATAATAACCACATTAGTGGTGACACCTTAAGATTTAAGGTGTCGATTGAGCGGGGTAGTGTGTGCCGATTTTGGCAGTCAGACTCGTAGCGGAGTTGAGGTTGGACTCGCGGGGCACTGACGGGAGACAGACGTGAGCGATCTGTCTACTCGGGCGTGAGCGACCCGAGGTGCAAACCGTCGGACGAGTTGTGTAGCGGAAGGGGCGACCTGATAGGAGGACGTTGACGTGATCGATCAGCGCACTATCGGCGTGGGCACCGCTAGTCTGTCGTTAGCGACCAGACGATATATTTATTTTTATTGCGCGCGAGGTGCCGAGTCCAGCCTAGGGCCCTGATATTGAGATACGATAGAAATGTGAGGACGAGCGTGCATTATATCATGTTGCGAGAATTGGGAATTGGGAATGAGTGCACGCTGCATTGCATTTTATTCACCTACTGGGCAATTTGCTCAGTGTTTACGTGTTGTAGGTACCGAGTCTGACGCTGACACGCGTCAAGACTGAGGCGGCTGGTGGCGGTGCTCCACGGACTTTTGAGGGCGGGGCGGTACATGGATGAAGACCTGTGGAGCGGCGATAGGGTTTTTAATCTTTTGACATTTTGGGGCTTCGGCCCATTGTACAGATACTATTATGTAAAATAATATTTTGTTGTATTATAATATCTTTTAGGAAAAAGTTTTAATTAGACGGGCCTTCCGCGGCTTACGTTGCGGAAATCCGCCAATAATCCTAATTAGAAAAGTAGGGTCGTCACAAGTGGTATCAGAGCTTTGGCTTTAGATTCTGCAGACTGTCCATGTACTGCCGCTCAAAAGCCTGGAGAACCAGCCTGGCCTGTAAGTTCAATATTTGATTTCCTTATTATGTGTTATTTGATATGTGCTCTGTGTGAATAATTGTAGAAATAGATAAAAATGCCGAAAGGACGTCGAGAAGTAGGCAGTTCTAGCCGTAGGGCGGGGTCTGAATCCCCACCAAATGACGACCGCTCTACTATCCATCAATTGACCGATCTGATCCGACGACAGTCGGATCAAATCAACGACTTGATCCATCACCGAAGCTCATCGGAACATTCCCCGCAACCTGAGCGAGTAGAATTAATCGGGGAACGATTTCGAAAGCTAAACCCCCCAATATTTACGGAAGCTACCAATCCTGCGGTGGCTGAAGATTGGATAGGCACCATAGAAGATATGTTTATCTATAGTCGAGTACCTGACAACGAAAAGGTTCTTTGTGCCGTTTCCCTTTTTCGAGAAAATGCGCGTTATTGGTGGAACACCGTAAAGGTGTTGGAGAGCCCAATGACAATGACTTGGGAAAGATTTAGGGAGCTCTTCTTCAACAAATACTTTACGGCACATGATCAAGAACAAAGGATGTACGAGTTCATGAGCTTGAAGCAAGGGAGCATGCCGGTGGCGGAGTATATCCGTCGATTTGAAGAATTATCGCGATTTGCTCCGCAGTTAGTGGCGACTAATTCGTTGAAAGTGACCAGGTTCATCAAGGGACTTAAACCCGAAATCTATCGGGATTTAAGTATTGCGGGTGCACGACAACTAGAGTTTATGCAAGTAACTGAACGTGCCCTAATTGCGGAACAAGTAGAGTCGGTGGTGGTGGAAGCACAGGAAGCAAAGAAGAGGAGAGAGGCCCAACAAGGAAGCGGAGGAGATAAGAAACGCCAGTTTTTCGGCAAAGGTCCTAATACCCAATGGAATCGTCAGGGCCAACAAAACTGGCGACCGAGACCAAATCAGGGACCGATCAACATCCCCAATCGACCTCAAAATGTTGCGCCCCAGTGTCGACAATGCGGGCGTTATCATTTCGGGGCCTGCTTTGGGACAAGACAGATTCCGCCGTGCTTTAGGTGCGGAAAAATCGGTCATTTTGCTAGAGCTTGCACGGAGAATTTACCCCTAGTGCGGAACCCGGCCCAACCGCCGATGCGACCTCCACCTGTTCCCGCGAGAGTTTTACTTTGACAAATGAGGAGGCCGAGGCGAATCCTTCTGTTGTGACGGGTACGTTAATTATCTATAACGTGCCCACTTCTGTGCTTATTGATTCTGGAGCCACACATTCATTTGTGTCGGCTAAGTACGTGGCGAAGGTAGGAATATCTCCTACCTCATCTGAATGCAACTATGTAGTTACTCTACCACACGGGGATCCGACGCATACCAACCAAGTACTAAAAGGATGCGTCGTAGTTATTGAGGGTAGGAACTTGAGTGCCGACCTGATTGTAATTCCGATGAACGACTATGATGTCATCTTCGGAATGGATTGGCTTTCAAGATATGGAGCCATCATAGATTGTAACAAGAAGGTCGTTAAATTCCAGCTGCCTGAAGAAGAAGCATTCACTTTTTCGGGTAAAGCGAATAAGAATAGTATTCCACGAATATCAGCTCTAAAGGCTCAACGACTCTTGAGGTCAGGTTGTGAGTCCTATCTCGTGTATGCGGTGAAGGCAGAGGAGTTACCTCAGCCTGAACTGAAAGACGTACCGATAGTTAACGAATATGCCGATGTATTTCCCGATGATCTCCCGGGGTTACCCCCTGATCGAGAAATACAGTTCACGATAGATCTGATTCCGGGGTCTGCCCCAATCTCCAAAGCCCCTTACCGTTTGGCACCAAGTGAGTTAAAGGAATTGAAGGAACAGTTAGAAGATATGCTATCTAAGGGCTTTATCCAGCCGAGTTTTTCACCATGGGGCGCTCCCGTTCTTTTTGTGCGAAAGAAAGATGGGTCGATGCGACTATGCATCGACTACCGGGAGTTGAATAAGATCACTATCAAAAATAAATATCCGTTACCAAGGATCGATGATCTGTTCGATCAACTACAAGGAGCTACGGTATTCTCGAAAATTGACCTCCGTTCGGGATACCATCAATTGAAGATTAGGGAAGTAGATGTTCCTAAAACCGCGTTCAGTACGAGGTACGGCCATTACGAGTTTTTGGTCATGCCCTTCGGACTGACTAATGCCCCTGCTGCTTTTATGGATCTTATGAACCGAGTCTTTAAAGACTACCTCGATCGGTTTGTTATCGTCTTCATCGACGATATTTTGATCTATTCTAAGACAAGAGACGAACACGAAAGCCATCTGAGAACCGTCTTAGGAATCCTGCGAGAGAAACAACTCTACGCCAAATTCAAGAAGTGTGAATTCTGGCTTGAGCAAGTAGCTTTCTTGGGACACGTGATTTCTGGGAACGGAATCTCGGTGGACCCGAGTAAGATCGAAGCTGTGAATAACTGGCAACAACCTACTAATCCTACTGAGGTCCGAAGTTTTCTAGGACTTGCGGGATATTACCGTAAGTTCATAGCTGACTTCTCTAGCATCGCCTCGACACTGACGAACCTTACTAGAAAGAATATACCTTTCAAGTGGACTGAAGCGTGCGAACAAAGTTTCCAGGAACTAAAGAAACGACTTACTACAGCTCCTGTTTTAACTATACCCTCGGGAACAGGAGGATTCTCGGTCTACAGCGACGCCTCGAAGAACGGACTGGGATGTGTATTGATGCAGAACGGCAAAGTAATTGCTTACGCCTCCCGACAACTGAAGGAATACGAGAAGAACTACCCGACCCATGACCTAGAACTAGCAGCAGTAGTATTCGCTTTAAAGATCTGGAGGCATTACCTTTACGGAGAAAGGTGTGAGATTTTCACTGACCATAAAAGCTTGAAGTACTTCTTCACCCAGAAGGAGTTAAACATGCGACAACGTCGATGGCTGGAGCTCGTAAAAGACTACGACTGCGTTATCAATTATCATCCGGGCAAAGCGAACGTAGTCGCAGACGCGCTCAGTCGAAAGGCGATTAGCACAGAATTGCACAGACTTGGAGTGGAAATAGTTGACTTAGGTGAAGTTGAAACGAAACTAGCAACACTAACTCTTCAGCCTACGTTGCTAGAACAAGTCCGAAAGGCCCAAGAAGATGACGAATTTTATCTAAAGGTGAAAGATGCACTCCCCGACGACTTTGCAATCCGAGAAGACGGAACTTTATTTTACAAGAATCGACTGTACGTGCCTAGCGACGAGGAGTTACGACGAACGATTATGGCTGAAGCGCACACAACTACCTACTCCGTACATCCGGGCTCGACCAAAATGTACCAAGACTTGCGAATCACGTATTGGTGGCCAGGAATGAAAAAGGACATAGCGGAGTTCGTAAATCGATGTATGACGTGCCAGTTGATCAAAGCTGAACACCAGCGACCAGCTGGAACTCTACAGCCTTTACCGATACCCGAATGGAAGTGGGATCATATTACTATGGATTTCGTCGTTGGTTTACCAAAGACGACGAAAGGCCATGACGCTATCTGGGTGGTGGTAGACCGCCTGACGAAATCAGCCCATTTCCTTCCAATCAGTTCTACTTTTTCCATGGAACGCTATGCTGAATTATATATTCAGGAAATTGTTCGACTACATGGAATTCCAATCTCTATTGTCTCGGATCGAGATTCGAGATTTCTATCCAACTTTTGGCAGAGCTTACAGAAAGCGATGGGTACTAAGCTCTCGTTCAGTACTGCATATCATCCCCAGACTGACGGGCAGTCTGAACGAACGATCCAAACCCTTGAGGACATGTTGCGAGCATGCGTCCTAGACTTCAAGGGAAACTGGAGTAAGTACTTGCCGCTGATCGAATTTTCTTACAACAATAGCTTCCATGCTACCATCGGAATGGCGCCATACGAGGCTTTATACGGGCGTAAGTGTCGTTCTCCAATCCATTGGGACGAAATCGTGAGCGAACACTGTTAGGACCCGAAATGATCCGAGAAATAACACAAGCTGTGACGAAGATTCGGGAAAGGATGCGAACCGCACAGAGTCGTCAAAAGAGTTATGCTGATCATCGACGACGACCTTTGGAGTTCACAGAAGATGACCAAGTGTTCTTGAAAATTTCCCCGATGAAAGGAGTCAAGCGTTTTGGAAAGAAGGGCAAGCTGAGTCCCAGATATATAGGTCCCTTCAGAATTATGAAACGAGTCGGCGAAGTAGCGTACCAGTTGGAATTACCAGCTTCCTTGTCGCAAGTTCACGACGTATTTCACGTATCGACATTACGAAAGTACGTCGCGGACCCGAACCACGTAATTCAGAATGAGCTTCTTTATCAACAGCTCAAACCTGACTTGAGTTACGAAGAGAAGCCCGTAGAAATTTTGATGTACGAGTCGAAACGACTACGGAATAAGACTATTCCGTTAGTTAAAGTTTTGTGGCGGAATCAATCCATTGAGGAAGCCACTTGGGAGCGTGAGGATGATATGAAAATTCGTTATCCCGAGTTATTCCAGTCGGCGTAATTTCGGGGACGAAATTCTTTTAAGGGGGGAGGATGTAATACCCGTAAAATTAATACGGGATTATTTTTGTAATGTTCGAAATTAATGGAATTAATTTTCGGACAAAATGGATATTTCGAAAGGAACCCGGAAATACTAATTGGGCCGAGAATTGTTGTAAGCCCAAGAAAGATAATAAGAACTAAAATAAGTAGAAAAGCTCAAGGAAGTAAAATGGGCTATCATTATAATGTTGGAATATAATAAATTGAACTGTACTAACTTAGTTAATGTCTCAAAATAAAGCCCAAATGTTTCGATAGGATAGATGGCTAATAAGTTTACTTAAGCCTAAAGAAAAACACGTCACCATTCTTTTACTTCTATCATAAAATTCGAAATTTCAATACATATCCACATCCTATCTAATAAAAACGAGTTACAAAGTCAAGACTTCAATAAGAAAGAAAACCTGACAAACAAAGAAGAAGCTCGATAACGAAGAACAGATTCAACGCGAGGTATGGTATTTTACCATATATGAAATTTCTTGTACTTAATATATTTTATTAGTGAGTATCGAGAGTTAAATTAGGATATGTTTATATGAAAATTCGAAAGTCATGTGATTAAGAAAAACCAAATGTTCATGTTCCAATCCCTGACTATAATTTTCGGTTATGATGAAGTAAGAACTCTGATAATCTACGAAGATAACTCAAGTTCCAGGGAAACTAATTTTGGAATACTGTTTGCTGGAACCATATGATCCTATTATAAGATTTCGAGATATATAATGAGTGGAAAACCCTAACTGTTAAAGCCAAAACTGTGTTTTGAAGATATAAATGTCGGTATATGATAATTGTAGGAAAATGTCGAGAGGTATATAGTAATAGCTGACACATGTGCGAGAGATACAAAATGTCGAGAGATACATCATGTGGTCTTCGACATTGGTATGAATTAGAAAATCTCGAGGTATATTAATATAAAATCTCTGACACTTCTTATTAGACTAGGTTTCGATATTTGTATGTTTGATGTCTCGACATTTTTAGGTATCGACATTTATATTTATGTGTAGAATGCTTCGACATTTATATGATTTCACCATGAGAACTCGACATTTTCAGATGTCTCGACATTTTGAGCAGCCTCGATATTTTAGGAATTGATTTCGACATTTATATGATTTCACCATGAGAATTCGACATTTTTCTATCACTCACATCTCGACATTTGCTAGTATGTTAAAACTCGACATTTCGTTTTTAATCTAGACCTCGACATTTTATTAAATAATTTCGACATCTGGTTTTAGGTAATAAATTTTCGGTATTTTAGGGTTTATTTATTTTTAGGAATTTCATTATTTTAGGGTTTCATAAATTTTAGGATTTTCGAGAATTAGTATATATACTAATAATATTATTATATTCAGACGACCGATCTACAGAGACTAAATCATCTTCATAAGGCAAAGAAACTATATGCTTTTTTCTATTCCAAAAAGCATTAGGAAGATCGTTACATATTTGTAACGTAAATTCATTATGTAATAATTTAATTTTTTCTTGTAACTTGGGATTTTGAAGTTTATCTTCAATCGAAAGTATATTAATTTCTTGCTTTAGGTAATTTACCTGTTTTTCTTTTGCTTTTATAAGAATAGAATCCTTAATTTCATTAAGAATTCTAGTAAAAGGTTCAGTTATGAATTCAAAGTAAACTTCTTTGTTATTGAAGTTACATTTAAATCCATGTTCATTTATATTTTGGATAGGAAATATTTTCCTAAGGAACGGAGTACCAAGAATTACTTGGTTTGTAATATTCTTGACCAACAAGAATGAAGTAGGAATGCAGACCTTATTTTTACAAATAAAGGCCTTAGGAATTTTGTAATTAATTTGAAGTTTTTCTCCGCTTGCAGAGCTAAGAGAATGAGCTGTTTTATGAAAATATTGAGTAGGAATTATTCCTTCCTGAATACAATTTAAATCTGCTCCACTATCAATTAGTGAGAAATTCCATGAACTATATTATCAGAATTAATTCTTAATTCATCAACTCTATTATGCAAATAATCAC
This sequence comes from Craterostigma plantagineum, assembly GCA_027422505.1. Classification (NCBI taxonomy): domain Eukaryota; kingdom Viridiplantae; phylum Streptophyta; class Magnoliopsida; order Lamiales; family Linderniaceae; genus Craterostigma; species Craterostigma plantagineum. The sequence goes on from JAPQWV010001222.1 coordinate 25,471, forward strand.
TCGTAGTTGATTCCCTAATTTGAGAGGTTAAAGCTCTAGAAGGAGATCTTACCATATAATCACATGGTGATATATGATAATGAGAAGAGGCTGATCTAGATATTCTAGACCTAGGAGTTCTAAAATCAATAGATTTACGACTTTGATCAAACTGTATTTGAACAGTTCCATCAGTAGATTGTATTATTTGAGTGTTTTCTGGAAATTGTATTTCTTCCCATTTTATAGATCTACGAGTTGTAATATTAGATCTACTAAAGTTGGTTTCTATTAAAATGGTTTCGTTGATAGGTTTATCAACAATTTTGCATTGAGGATTAAGCGTATATAAAGGCTTATAATAAATTCTATAACAGATACATATTACTTCCGAACCCGGAGCATAATTATATCCGTGAGTCTTGACATTTAATGTCAGAGCATCTAAAATATTAACATCAGTCAAAGATAGTTGGAGATTTGGATAAACATTAAAATAAACTGGACCATGTGCCAGACTTGATTGGATTATTCCCATAAGGGATTGTTTCCAGTCGAGATTTCTACCATACGGTCTGGCTGAGATAAATAATTATCCCACCAACCTTTCAACTGACCAGTAAAGCCAGCGACAAGCATTTGGGCTATAGTTTTGTCTGTATTACCTTGAGTTTTACAGACTGTACTATACATCATCATTCTATGAACCATACCGAAAGTTTGTCTTTCCGTATAGCCATCTAAATTCCATTCATAAATACAATGACCATTATACGAATTGTTAATAGTAAGATCATGTTCTTCAATTAGAACATCTTGAGGAGTTGGTCTTGGGTAATAATATTTAGTTTGAATTGGTTTACTAGCAAATTTTGAAGAATTTCTTATTTTATTTATTTCTTCATTAAAAGTATTATGAAAATTATCAGAATTTTCAAGCTGATTTTCAAAGTCTTCACTTAAAGTATTAAGCTTTAAATTTTTAAGCTTATTTTCAATCAAATCTTCAATTTGAGTAATCGATTTTAATTTAAAATCAATAATCTCAGGAGGAGGTTGAATACTGGTAGAAGCTATATTAGCTGTTTTAATATCACTTACATTTGTATCTTTATTTATTAAAAGATAATTTTTTATATCTCTAATAGAAAAAATTATTTCTTCTATATTTTTCTTTAATAAATCAGGTTCTTTATACAAAAATCAAAAAGATTCTTTATACAAAAATCAAAAAGAATGATTGATATATGATATGAACAACCTATCAAACCATGATAATGATATAAGGCTTTGTTTTAACCAGTTTAGTCCAATCGGACCTGAGGTAGTCAAGCCATAATACCAAAATCAGACTTTCGTTAGAAAGTTTTGTTCAAAGGCAGTTCAACCAAAATACCAAACATCAAAAGAAAAATGGTACGTGGCGTTGTTAAACCTATTAGTCCAGTTATCAAACTGTAAACAGTCTGATCCCGTTCGGACCCAAGGTATTCCAGCCTATATACCATTAATCCAAAATTAAAAATTATTTTGTGATCTTTAGAATTAAATCATCGAATACAAGGAATTTTACATAATAAAATTTTTATTCAATTAATTCAATCGGTAACAGCCATATGCCCTCAAACGCCTATCTTCGGCAACACGGGCTTTGCCAAGAGCCGACACAGAATTAATCAAAATCAAATTTTATTATAACCTTTATTCATAATTTAATCCTTTCAATCGTTTTTAAAAGATTTTTTCTATATCATATTAGTATATATATATTATATATGATATAAAACCATGATTTAAGGTATTAAGGCATCTTGGTGTAGTTTAACAAATATTTAGCCTTCCATTAAGGCTAAATTATGCCAAAGATAAATATTTAAAAATAAAATTAAAACTTACTTGAAGAGAGGAGAGTCGTACAGCAAAACCATTCTCAGGTTCTTTATACAAAAATCAAAAAGAATGATTGATATATGATATGAACAACCTATCAAACCATGATAGTGATATAAGGCTTTGTTTAACCAGTCTAGTCCAATCGGACCTGAGGTAGTCAAGCCATAATACCAAAATCAGACTTTCGTTAGAAAGTTTTGTTCAAAGGCAGTTCAACCAAAATACCAAACATCAAAAATGGTACGTGGCGTTGTTAAACCTATTAGTCCAGTTATCAAACTGTAAACAGTCTGATCCCGTTCGGACCCAAGGTATTCCAGCCTATATACCATTAATCCAAAATTAAAAATTATTTTTGTGATCTTTAGAATTAAATCATCGAATACAAGGAATTTTACATAATAAAATTTTTATTCAATTAATTCAATCGGTAACAGCCATATGCCCTCAAACGCCTATCTTCGGCAACACGGGCTTTGCCAAGAGCCGACACAGAATTAATCAAAATCAAATTTTATTATAACCTTTATTCATAATTTAATCCTTTCAATCGTTTTTTAAAAGATTTTTTCTATTCATATTAGTATATATATATATATATATGATATAAAACCATGATTTAAGGTATTAAGGCATCTTGGTGTAGTTTAACAAATATTTAGCCTTCCATTAAGGCTAAATTATGCCAAAGATAAATATTTAAAAACAAAATTAAAACTTTCTTGAAGAGAGGAGAGTCGTACAGCAAACTTCAAATTTTTATTTGTTATAATATTTTACAGTAGAGGGAATTGCAAGAGAGAGGAAGGAGAGAGTACAAGAGAGCGTAAAGTAAAGCACACCCTGAAGCTTATGAGCTTCAACTCTATAAATAGAGGAAAAAGTAAAGTACAATAATTAAAGTAAAGAAAATTTTTCTTCGGAGCTATTCCTCTTGGACAGCTGTCTTCAACTTTGGCAAGAAAGTCTTCGATCTTATCTTTAACTTTTATAAAAGTTAGTAAAACCAATTTTCCATCGTAGACGTCATGATCAACTTTGCTTGAAAGCAGCTTTAATTTTGAGTGCTTCTTTGGATTTATTATCCTTGATTTCTTCCCGTGTCTTGATTATTTCTGCCACTTTGTCTTTTATAATGGCAATTTCTTGTCCCATGAGGTCGACAACATTATCTCCAATTTCTTCAATAATAATATTATCCGGATCTTCCGGATCTTGTCCTTCACCAGCAAGGCAAAAGTCCTCATCATCTTCATTTTTCGATGATGTACCCATGGAGATATCTCCAATATCCATTCCAAAATTTTTTGCAATATCTTTCTTCATTTCTTCGAAGTAGACATCGATGATTTCATTGGGTTTCATCTTACCCTTTTGTAAATTAATCCTTTGAGAAATCATCTAAAAAGGACTAGGAGATTCTCTTTGTTCACGATTATTAATCACATTTTTATAAAGAGAAATTTTCTCTTCGATCTTGTCGATCGTCTGCTGGCTTTCATATTCACCAGTGGCTGTTTTTCTTATCATTTTTTTCCAAAACTTTATATAAAAATTTCTTTTTAAACATTGAATTTTTTGTTGGGTATAACCCACTTCTGGAGTCCATCTCCAAATCCATGGAATACTAAATTCGATATAAAAATGGAAAGAAGCCATTCCTTCAATACATTCTTTTTTATGTTCCGCTTCTATTAGAGTCGGAGAAACTTTAACCCATTCTTGATATAATCCAAAAAAGGGTTCTTTAAGAATTTCAATTGTAGCTCCATAAGAAAGCCACCATTGATAAAACCAATTTGGTATATCGGACTTATATACATCCGCACAAATTTTATCCACCAAGAATGTTTTTTGCTTTCATTCTGGTATAAAAGTACTTTATAAAAAGCATCGATATAATCGTAATAATTAAATTTAATAAGAGTTTTTAACTCAGGATGGAAATATTCTCTATCCTTTAATGGGTGAATAGCCCATTTTTCGGGTGAAGTAATTTGTTTAAAAATTATCTTGCTAAAGGTATAACCTTTTTTCAAAGCAATTGGAGAATTTCCCGCATTGAAATGTTCAATGTCACATGTTCCCGTAGACTTAAGAATATTTTCATAAGTATCACGGTTTTTATAAAAAGTAGCAGCATATGATGCTCTATCTAAATACCTTGAAATTAAGGTCCAAGGTTCATCAGACCATTTTAAATCTTTAAATTCGAGTAATATAATTACCTCGGTATGAGAAATTTTCTCATAGTCAACATCTTCTTCTTCTTCCGCAACTATTTTTGCGTAGGAAGTTCCTTCAGCAGATTTTGCTTTCTGCTTTTTGTATTCAAGGAATTCTCTGAATTCATCGCTGCTCAAGGTATTACTTGAGGATGCTGATAGATTTTTTTTACCAGCTTTTTATTGCCCATTTGAGCAATAACATTTTTTCCACCTCTTCCACCTCTATTAGAGGGGAAATTTCTCCCATATTGGGACATATCTGCAAAATTCATGAATCACGAGTAAGATAATCAGGAAGTCTATTATCACTCCCTTTTTTATAAATAATTTCGAAATCAAATGGGGCTAAATGAGCCTGCCATCTCGCAAACATTTGTTTGGAGACATCATGTTTGAAATCTTTCTGAAACATAAACTTTGCAGCTTGACAATCAGTTTTTATTAAAAACTTTTGATTGTATAAATCATCTTGAAATTTGAGCACACATTTAACTATAGCAAGTACTTCCCTAGCTATAGTAGCATAATTTTTCTGAGCAGTATTCCATTTTCCCGAATGGAATCTAACTAAATATTCTTTCTTATCTTCTGGAGGAACTTGTTTTAAGATTCCTCCAAAACCTAAGTCTGACGCGTCAGTTTCAATAATTTTTTGCCAATTAAAATTAGCAAGCATTAAACATGGTAAATGCGTAACTTTATTTTTAATTTTTTTAACTGCTTCAGTGTGACTATTTGTCCACTGACAAGGAATCTTTTTTAATCTATCATATAAGATAGATGTATCTATAGCAAGATTTTTGTAATAAGGAGAAATATAATTTAAACTTCCTAAAAATCTTTGAAGCTGAGTTTTATCTAAAATTTGATCTGGAAATTTTAATGCAAACTCAATACTTCTATTAATAGGATTAATTTTTCCCTTTTCAATATTATGACCTAAAAATCGTATTTTAGTTTGAAATAAAACCATTTTGGACTTGATATAACTAATCCATTTTGAATAACAATTTTCCTAAATATATCAAGATGTTTAAAATGTGTTTCAATATCTTTTGAAAATATCAAAATATCATCAATATAAACGATAATAAAATTACTATAAGGAATAAAAATATCGTTCATAATATTTTGAAATTCAGAAGGAGCGTTTTTCAGACCAAAAGGCATAACGTTCCATTCAAATTGACCAATTGGGACTGTAAAAGCAGTTTTATATCTATCTTTTTCAGCCACTTGTATTTGCCAAAATCCTGATTTTAAATCAAATTTTGAGAATATAATAGCATTAAATAAACGATCTAAAAGATCCTTTTTATTAGGAATAGGGTACCTAATCCATTTTAAAACCTTATTAAGGGGTTTATAGTTAATAACTAACCTAGGTGCTCCCCTTTCCTTTTCTGCCGCATTATTGACATAAAAGGCTGTACACGACCAAGGTGATTTGGAAGGTTTTATTAAACCTTTCTGTAAAAGAGAAGTTATTTCTTTTTTACATAATTCTAATAATTCAGAATTCATTTGACAAGGACGAGCTTTAGTGGGAATATTTTTCTCACTAAAATCATCTTCATAAGGCAAAGAAAATATATGCTTTTTTCTATTCCAAAAAGCATTAGGAAGATCGTTACATATTTGTAACGTAAATTCATTATGTAATAATTTAATTTTTTCTTGTAACTTGGGATTTTGAAGTTTATCTTCAATCGAAAGTATATTAATTTCTTGCTTTAGGTAATTTACCTGTTTTTCTTTTGCTTTTATAAGAATAGAATCCTTAATTTCATTAAGAATTCTAGTAAAAGGTTCAGTTATGAATTCAAAGTAAACTTCTTTGTTATTGAAGTTACCTTTAAATCCATGTTCATTTATATTTTGGATAGGAAATATTTTCCTAAGGAACGGAGTACCAAGAATTACTTGGTTTGTAATATTCTTGACCAACAAGAATGAAGTAGGAATGCAGACCTTATTTTTACAAATAAAGGCCTTAGGAATTTTGTAATTAATTTGAAGTTTTTCTCCGCTTGCAGAGCTAAGGCCTTCCTCAATGCTAAACCCAAAAAAGTAGGTTTTTTGTGTGCCACGTCGTCGCCACCTCAAAGTAAAAAACTCTACCTCCGAAACAAAATCTCCCCCCAACCATAAAACCCAAAAAGTAGGTTTATTGGGAACCCTCTTTAATTTAATTTAATTTTACTTAATTAACCAATTATATTTATCTAATTTTCAAAATAATTTATAAATAATTATATTTCATATTATTTCATTTTTTATATTTAATAAAAAATTCGATTACATAATAAAAATATTAGTTATTTATTTAAAATATAAAAGAAATAAACATTTTTAACACATTAATTTTTTTCGAAAAAAATAAAAAAAATTAATAAATATTAATAAACAAATATTAATATATGATAAAATGCAAATAAAGTATTAAAAAACCATCAGATTATATTTATCTAGTTTCCAAAATTATTTATATATAATTATATTTCGTATTATTTAACTTTTAAATTTAATAAAAAAATAAATAATGCAGGAAAAAGTAAATAAGTTAAATAAAAATAAACACTTTTAAAGCATTAAATTTTTTTAGTTAAAAAAATAATAAATATTAATATATAAACAAAATATTAATATATAAAAAATATCAATCATAAACAAGTATTAATATATAAATATTAGTAAATGAGAGAAAAGTAAAAAAGAAAAAAAAAAGCTGCAAAAAACCCAGGTATGATAGATTAAACCTACCAAAAAACCTCCTAGGAGCCACAGTGGTAAAAACCTCAAATTATCAGGTTTTTCTCTATCCTAATCATCCAAAAACCTACCATTGAGGAAGGCCTAAGAGAATGAGCTGTTTTATGAAAATATTGAGTAGGAATTGTTCCTTCCTGAATACAATTTAAATCTGCTCCACTATCAATTAGTGCAATCAGATTCTTTTGGAAATTTCCGTCAATGAGTAGTGAGATTTTCACTAACCATTTTTGAGAAGTAATAACTTCCAATGTTGAAAGAAAATTATCTTCTTGAATATTTTCAGAAGTACCAGCAAAATCTTTATTAACTTCGAATTCGTTAATAATTTCTTTTCCTTTTTCTAATTTAGAAAATCTTCTTTCTAAGTCTATATGACTTAATTTTAAATTCTTTATTTCATCTTTTAAATTTGAAATTTCAATTGTTAAATCTTTAATATTAACAATTGATTCATTTTTGTTTAATTGATTTTTATTACGAAGTAATCTCATTACTTCGGCCATACTATAAGGTTCAGATTTAGTTAATTTAGGAATAACTTCTTTTGAAGTTTCTTCCTCTTTTTGAATTAATCTTTTGATTATATGATTTTTTAAATCTGGATCTTCTGTTTCTTTTAACATTTCAAGAAGATTATTATCAAGAACATTTAATTCTAATTCTTGAAATTGAGATATAATTTGATATAAATTATCTTCTGGTTCAGATTCTGAACTTTTATTTTTAGAACAAGACTGTCCTATTTGACAATTTTGACATTCTTCGGATTCTGAAGATGATATTTCTTCTTCAATATTATTATTTTCCTCGTTTGAGGAAGAATCTGTTTCGCTGTCAGATTCTAGAAGTATTTTAGATAATGTTTCTTTTAATTCATCATCTATTCTTAAATTATTAATTTTCTTTTTGGTCCAGCAAGTTTTTGCTTTATGACCAATTTTTCCGCATTTTCTGCAAATAATTGGAGGGAAATTTTTTCTATAATGATAATCTTTTTTGTCTTTTGAGAGGTTTTGTTCTCTCCTTTTTGATTTTCGATATTTTCTCCTTTCATATTGTTTAGGAGAATATTTTTTAGGTTTATATTCTTTACGAGGTTTACTCGTAGAAGGATTTTCTAAACCAAATTGACTACAGAATTCTCCTAATTGTTTTTTCTCATCAAGAGAATGTCTCTTAAGTTGTTTATTTAACTTTATTTCATTGCATAAAGCTAAACCTTCCTGTATACAGGTTCCTATTAATCTACCGTAAGTATATGAATTATAATCAATACTAGATTCTCCATTTCTAAGAGTTTTCTTAACTCTTTCAGCAAATAAGAAAGGAAGACCATCAATAAATTTGGATTTCCAATGAGTGCTATTTGACTCAGGAAGTTCCATAACTCTGCTAAGGAAAGTATCCTTATACCATCTAAATGATGTAAGGGTTTTACACCTAAGATTTTGAAGCAGAGTCCTAACATTTTCGGAATTATCAGACCATCGGCCTGTAAAATGTTCAACGATGTTTATACATAAAGTATAAACAGCATTTTCAATAATTGCATCATTTTCCTCCTTTACAGTAAGGAAAATACTTTCACGGTCTGGCTGAGATAAATAATTATCCCACCAACCTTTCAACTGACCAGTAAAGCCAGCGACAAGCATTTGGGCTATAGTTTTGTCTGTATTACCTTGAGTTTTACAGACTGTACTATACATCATCATTCTATGAACCATACCGAAAGTTTGTCTTTCCGTATAGCCATCTAAATTCCATTCATAAATACAATGACCATTATACGAATTGTTAATAGTAAGATCATGTTCTTCAATTAGAACATCTTGAGGAGTTGGTCTTGGGTAATAATATTTAGTTTGAATTGGTTTACTAGCAAATTTTGAAGAATTTCTTATTTTATTTATTTCTTCATTAAAAGTATTATGAAAATTATCAGAATTTTCAAGCTGATTTTCAAAGTCTTCACTTAAAGTATTAAGCTTTAAATTTTTAAGCTTATTTTCAATCAAATCTTCAATTTGAGTAATCGATTTTAATTTAAAATCAATAATCTCAGGAGGAGGTTGAATACTGGTAGAAGCTATATTAGCTGTTTTAATATCACTTATATTTGTATCTTTATTTATTAAAAGATAATTTTTTATATCTCTAATAGAAAAAATTATTTCTTCTATATTTTTCTTTAATAAAGAAATTTGTTCTCCTAAAACAATAACATACATATTCGTATAGTTTTGTTGTTTTAAAAGACTATTAATATGATTAATAGTTACTGTAAGTGTATCATTTTCAAATAATTTTTGAAAAGCATTATAATATCTAATTTCATTTTCTTTTTCCATTTGGAAACTAGTTTGAGGAGGATAAATAGAATTCAAATTTTTCCCCGTTGAAAGTTTATAATTTCTTTCTAGTACAGAAATCATATTTTTAAAATATTTTGTCAAAAACCAAGGAATAAAAGGTAATTTTTCATTTCGTTTTGACAAATCGTTATAAAATTTATTTTGAATAATAATTTTATCTTCATTATTAAAACTTTCAAAAAACCATTTTCGAAAGAGTTCCCATTTGGGTAAATTAAATTCTTTTTGAATTTCTTTTCTTGCCGGAGAACCCGGACTAAAATCAATTTTGGGTTTTAAATCCATTAAACACAAAATTCCATTTCTGACTCGGTTATTTCCTCGTCTTTATTTTTAGAAATTCCATGAACTATATTATCAGAATTAATTCTTAATTCATCAACTCTATTATGCAAATAATCACTCGTAGTTGATTCCCTAATTTGAGAGGTTGAAGCTCTAGAAGGAGATCTTACCATATAATCACATGGTGATATATGATAATGAGAAGAGGCTGATCTAGATATTCTAGACCTAGGAGTTCTAAAATCAATAGATTTACGACTTTGATCAAACTGTATTTGAACAGTTCCATCAGTAGATTGTATTATTTGAGTGGGATTATGTTGTATTTTGGGCTGAAGAGGCATGGCTCTTTCAATTGTCCAGTTTTCTGGAAATTGTATTTCTTCCCATTTTATAGATCTACGAGTTGTAATATTAGATCTACTAAAGTTGGTTTCTATTAAAATGGTTTCGTTGATAGGTTTATCAACAATTTTGCATTGAGGATTAAGCGTATATAAAGGCTTATAATAAATTCTATAACAGATACATATTACTTCCGAACCCGGAGCATAATTATATCCGTGAGTCTTGACATTTAATGTCAGAGCATCTAAAATATTAACATCAGTCAAAGATAGTTGGAGATTTGGATAAACATTAAAATAAACTGGACCATGTGCCAGACTTGATTGGATTATTCCCATAAGGGATTGTTTCCAGTCGAGATTTCTACCATCTCTAAGAGCTGCTATAAAGCTCTCTGGTAAACCTTCTAAAGTTAAAGGCTTAAAAGCTACCTGAACTAATCCAATATGGATAAACTTATGATTCAATCTATATTTTTCTAAGTCTCTATTGCTTAGAAGTCTAACTACCATCTCTTCGTTATTGAGAGAGATAGTTTCTTCGGTAGTTTTTACTACCTGTTTTAAACCTAATTTTTCAAAGGTTCCTAATTCATAGATTATTTTATAATCTATCTTAGGAATTGTCCAACGATTTAATTTTTCTAAATCTTGAGGAACATCATATTCCTCTTCAATACTGTTTTTAACAGTATCTTTTCTTCGCATCAAATTCATAATAATATGACGTTAAACTACACCGTAACTTCTTAATACCCCCCCCCCTTCTGTTTCTTTTAACATTTCAAGAAGATTATTATCAAGAACATTTAATTCTAATTCTTGAAATTGAGATATAATTTGATATAAATTATCTTCTGGTTCAGATTCTGAACTTTTATTTTTAGAACAAGACTGTCCTATTTGACAATTTTGACATTCTTCGGATTCTGAAGATGATATTTCTTCTTCAATATTATTATTTTCCTCGTTTGAGGAAGAATCTGTTTCGCTGTCAGATTCTAGAAGTATTTTAGACTTCTAAGCAATAGAGACTTAGAAAAATATAGATTGAATCATAAGTTTATCCATATTGGATTAGTTCAGGTAGCTTTTAAGCAACCATGATTTAAGGTATTAAGGCATCTTGGTGTAGTTTAACAAATATTTAGCCTTCCATTAAGGCTAAATTATGCCAAAGATAAATATTTAAAAACAAAATTAAAACTTACTTGAAGAGAGGAGAGTCGTACAGCAAACTTCAAATTTTTATTTCTTATAATATTTTACAGTAGAGGGAATTACAAGAGAGAGAAGGAGAGAGTACAAGAGAGCGTAAAGTAAAGCACACCCTGAAGCTTATGAGCTTCAACTCTATAAATAGAGGAAAAAGTAAAGTACAATAATTAAAGTAAAGAAAATTTTTCTTCGGAGCTATTCCTCTTGGACAGCTGTCTTCAACTTTGGCAAGAAAGTCTTCGATCTTATCTTTAACTTTTATAAAAGTTAGTAAAACCAATTTTCCATCGTAGACGTCATGATCAACTTTGCTTGAAAGCAGCTTTAATTTTGAGTGCTTCTTTGGATTTATTATCCTTGATTTCTTCCCGTGTCTTGATTATTTCTGCCACTTTGTCCTTTATAATGGCAATTTCTTGTCCCATGAGGTCGACAACATTATCTCCAATTTCTTCAATAATAATATTATCCGGATCTTCCGGATCTTGTCCTTCACCAGCAAGGCAAAAGTCCTCATCATCTTCATTTTTCGATGATGTACCCATGGAGATATCTCCAATATCCATTCCAAAATTTTTTGCAATATCTTTCTTCATTTCTTCGAAGTAGACATCGATGATTTCATTGGGTTTCATCTTACCCTTTTGTAAATTAATCCTTTGAGAAATCATCTCAAAAGGACTAGGAGATTCTCTTTGTTCACGATTATTAATCGCATTTTTATAAAGAGAAATTTTCTCTTCGATCTTGTCGATCGTCTGCTGGCTTTCATATTCACCAGTGGCTGTTTTTCTTATCATTTTTTTCCAAAACTTTATATAAAAATTTCTTTTTAAACATGGAATTTTTGTTGGGTATAACCCACTTCTGGAGTCCATCTCCAAATCCATGGAATACTAAATTCGATATAAAAATGTAAAGAAGCCATTCCTTCAATACATTCTTTTTTATGTTCCGCTTCTATTAGAGTCGGAGAAACTTTAACCCATTCTTGATATAATCCAAAAAAGGGTTCTTTAAGAATTTCAATTGTAGCTCCATAAGAAAGCCACCATTGATAAAACCAATTTGGTATATCGGACTTAAACATCGTTGAACATTTTACAGGCCGATGGTCTGATAATTCCGAAAATGTTAGGACTCTGCTTCAAAATCTTAGGTGTAAAACCCTTACATCATTTAGATGGTATAAGGATACTTTCCTTAGCAGAGTTATGGAACTTCCTGAGTCAAATAGCACTCATTGGAAATCCAAATTTATTGATGGTCTTCCTTTCTTATTTGCTGAAAGAGTTAAGAAAACTCTTAGAAATGGAGAATCTAGTATTGATTATAATTCATATACTTACGGTAGATTAATAGGAACCTGTATACAGGAAGGTTTAGCTTTATGCAATGAAATAAAGTTAAATAAACAACTTAAGAGACATTCTCTTGATGAGAAAAAACAATTAGGAGAATTCTGTAGTCAATTTGGTTTAGAAAATCCTTCTACGAGTAAACCTCGTAAAGAATATAAACCTAAAAAATATTCTCCTAAACAATATGAAAGGAGAAAATATCGAAAATCAAAAAGGAGAGAACAAAACCTCTCAAAAGACAAAAAAGATTATCATTATAGAAAAAATTCCCTCCAATTATTTGCAGAAAATGCGGAAAAATTGGTCATAAAGCAAAAACTTGCTGGACCAAAAAGAAAATTAATAATTTAAGAATAGATGATGAATTAAAAGAAACATTATCTAAAAGACTATTAATATGATTAATAGTTACTGTAAGTGTATCATTTTCAAATAATTTTTGAAAAGCATTATAATATCTAATTTCATTTTCGAGATTTCTACCATCTCTAAGAGCTGCTATAAAGCTCTCTGGTAAACCTTCTAAAGTTAAAGGCTTAAAAGCTACCTGAACTAATCCAATATGGATAAACTTATGATTCAATCTATATTTTTCTAAGTCTCTATTGCTTAGAAGTCTAATTACCATCTCTTCGTTATTGAGAGAGATAGTTTCTTCGGTAGTTTTTACTACCTGTTTTAAACCTAATTTTTCAAAGGTTCCTAATTCATAGATTATTTTATAATCTATCTTAGGAATTGTCCAACGATTTACTGTAAAATATTATAAGAAATAAAAATTTGAAGTTTGCTGTACGACTCTCCTCTCTTCAAGTAAGTTTTAATTTTGTTTTTAAATATTTATCTTTGGCATAATTTAGCCTTAATGGAAGGCTAAATATTTGTTAAACTACACCAAGATGCCTTAATACCTTAAATCATGGTTTTATATCATATATATATTATATATGATATAAATTCGGCTATATTGTATTTATTTCTATGAATTAAACTTGTGGGTTGCCAAAAGTGACCTAGTTTAAGTTCATTTTTCAAATAAGGTTTATCGTTTGTTCATATGATGCTATTAAAGAAACGAATAAACGAGATCATTAATTGCTAGAAGTTCACCCAAAGGTGGATTAATGCATGGAGTTAATGAAAGTAACGAGATATATTAATAATCATTATGTTTGTATATCCAAAGATAACATGCATATCTATGATTGATTATCTATTTAAGTATTCTAGTTTAGCATTATTATTGTCATATTTATTTGTTTAAGTATCGTCCAAAGATGCACTTAAATGCATATTTATAGTTTGATTATTTGTTTGAATCTATTTAAATTAATATATGTGAGCTTATTTGTTGTTCGCAGCAACCAATAATGTGTTTGCATTTGGCAATTCCATCGTCAAGTTTAATGGGCTAAACTACGTTGATTGGTCAGAACAGATCAAGTTTCAACTTGGTGCAATGTATTTGGACCTAGCATTAGAGACTGAGCAAAAGCCTGCAGCTATCACCGAGGATAGTACAAAAGCCGAAAAACATTCTATGATGAATGGGAAAGATCCAATCGGTTAAGCATAAACTTGATGAAAATGACGATGGCTGAAAATGTCAAGCCATCAATGCCTGTAACGGAAGCTGCACCGGAATTTGTGATAAAAGTGAAAGAGTATTCACAATCAGACATTACAGACAAGTCTGTGACCTGACAACCAAGAAATTTGATTGGTCACAACCCATTCACGAGCATGTGACAAATATGGCAATCTAGCATCAAAGCTAAAGTCGATGAAGATGGATGTGAGTGAAACCTTCTTAGTTCAGTTTATCATAAACTCTCTTCCTCTTGAGTTTGGTCAGTTCCAGGTGAACTATAACACCTTAAAAGGAAAAATGGAACTTACAAGAAATTAAAGCCATGTTAATTCAAGAGGAGGGAAGGTTAAAGAAAATGAAGAAACACTCTATTCACCTTATTGTTCACGATGGAGGAAGTACTAGCAAAGCTAAAACTGATTGAAGAGCAAGGAGGGTAAGATCCATAAGGAGCACAAATGTTTCTTTGAGAAAATGGGACATTTGAAAAAGGATTGTCAGAAAATGAAGGCTTAGTTCGAAAAGAAAGGTACATACTTTATTTCAGTACGTTTTGAATCAAATCTAGTAGAAGTACCTCATAACACTTGGTGGTTGGATTCCAGTGCAACTACTCATGTGTCACATGTTTTACATGGATTTCTTTCGAGCCAGCCCATAAACGGAAATGAAAAATTTTTATACATGAAACAGAATGAATGCGCGAATAGAAGGAATTGGAACTTATAGATTGATCTTAGATATGGTTGTAATCTAGATCTAGAAAAGTGTTTCCTGAATGTGCTAGAAACCTAATTTATGTTGGAAAGTTTGATTGTTTAGGGTATAATAAGATTGAAAATAATGGTTTTTTATTATATAAAGATATGAAATATTACGGTTGTGGTAATCTGATTGACTGTTGATACCGAATCTCAATGCTGCATTTGTAGAATCCCTGTTTCACGTTGAGCACAGTATTGGAAGTAAATGTAGTACCCAAAATGAATCTTCTGCTTTTCTTTGGCATCAAAGATTAGGTCACATATTCAAAGAAAGAGTGATGAGGTTAACGAAAAGTGAAATATTACCTCAATTGGGTTTTAGTGACTGGGATATATGTATAGATTGTATTAAAGGGAAACAAACTAAACATATATTGAAAAATCCAGCCGTAAGAAGTAGTGAACTGCTTCAATTAATACATACTGATATTTGTGGTCCATTTGATGCACCATCTTGGGATGGTGAAAAATATTTCATTACATTTATTGATGATTTCTCATGGTATTGTTACGTGTATATGTTGCATGGACAATCTCAATCAGTCGACATCCTAGAGTGTTCATTAATGAGGTAGAAAGGCAACTAGATAAAAAGTTAAAGTTGTGAGATCTGATCGAGGTGGTGAATTTTATTGCAAATTTGATGAAAATGGACAATGTCCAGGTCCATTTGCGAATTTTCTCGAAAGTCGAGGCATTTGTGCACAATATACAATGCCTGGTATACCACAACAAAATGGTGTGGCAGAAAGACGAAATCGTACTCTTATGGATATGGTTAGGAGTATGCTTAGTTGTGTACCTTTGTCATTATGGACATGCGCTCTAAAACTGCTGCATATCTGTTAAACAGAATTCCAAGTAAGTATGTCGCTAAGACTCCTTACGAATTGTGGACGGGGCGAAAGCCTAGCTTAAGGCATCTCACGTTTGGGGTTGTCAGCAGAAGTGAGGATATATAATCCGCATGAAAGAAAACTTGATGCAAGAACCATTAGTGGTTATATTATAGGCTATCCTGGAAAGTCTAAAGGATACAGATTTTATTGTCCTAACCATAGCACAAGAATC
Source organism: Craterostigma plantagineum (assembly GCA_027422505.1). NCBI lineage: Eukaryota > Viridiplantae > Streptophyta > Magnoliopsida > Lamiales > Linderniaceae > Craterostigma > Craterostigma plantagineum. Next base: position 41,358 of record JAPQWV010001222.1, read on the forward strand.
GTTGAGTCTGGTAATGCTCGGTTTATTGAGAATGGTCAAGTCAATGGGAGTGGAGAATCACGAAAAATAGAAATACATGAACTTCAGGTAGAAACTCCCACATCAGACGTTTCCACACCTGTTGTTGAACCGTTTGCTATATCACGACTAAATAGCAATTTAGGTCAACAAACAGGTATTAAGAATTCAGAATATAACAACGTCAATAATGAACCGATGATTGCTGAACAGATCACTAGCGAACAAGTGACACCAAAAAATATAGTTTTAAGAAAGTCCGAAAGGCAGAAACGATAAGCTATTTCTGATGATTATGTAATTTATTCACTTGAGCATGAATGTGATTTAAGCATCGATAAAGATCCAGTCTCGTTTAAACAAGCCATGGAATGCAGTAATTCTGAAAATTAGTTCAATGCTATGAAAGAATAATTGAAATCAATGGATGATAACAAAGTCTGGGAATTAGTTGAGTTGCCCAAAGGATCCAAAAGAGTGGATTGTAAATGAGTCTATAAGACCAACCGAGACTCAAAAGGCAATCTTGAAAGATATAAAAAGCCCGGCTCGTCGCCAAAGGTTACACTAAAAAAGATGGCATTGACTACAAGGAAACCTTTTCTCCTGTTTCGAAAAATGATTCTTTAAGAATAATTTTGGCTTTGGTAGCTCATTATGATTTGGAGCTTCACCAAATGGATGTGAAAACTGCTCTTTTGATGGTGACTTAGAAGAGGACGTTTATATGGAGCAACCCGAAGGATTCTTGACCACAGAAAATTCAAATTTAGTGTGTAAATTAAAGAAGTCGATATATGGACTAAAACAAGCTTCCCGACAATGGTATATTAAGTTCAATAATATCATTACGTCATATGGTTTTATAGAAACACTGTAGATAGGTGCATCTATATGAAGATCAGTGGGAGTAAGTTCATTATATTAGTTTTATATGTTGATGATATTCATCTTGCAACAAATAATGTTGCCATGTTATATGATGTGACGAAATTTCTCTCTCAGAACTTTGAAATGAAAGATATGGGCGAAACATCCTATGTGATATGAATTGAAATATTCCGTGATAGATCACAAGGATTGTTCGGATTATCCCAAAAAGCCTATATTAGTAAAATATTAGAGTGATTTCATATGGATAAATGTTCCGCAAGTATAGTTCCAATTCAGAAAGGGGATAAGTTCAGTGCAATGCAATGTCCTAAAAATGAATTGGAACGAAAGGCAATGGAATCTATTCCTTATGCGTCTGTTGTCAGAAGCGTGATCTATGCCCAAACTTGCACATGACCAGACATAAGTTTTGCTGTCCGGATGCTCGGTCGATATCAAAGAATTCCGATCATTGGAAGCTGCGAAGAAAGTACTCCGATACCTACAAGGTACCAAAGAGTACTTGCTCACATACAAGAGGTCAGATCACCTTGAATTGCAAGGATACTCGGATACAGACTATGCAGGATGCGTAGATACGAGGAAATATACTTTCGGTTATGTGTTTCTAATGGCGGGAGCAGTTTCATGGAAAGTGAAAAACAATCTATAATTGCTACTTCTACTATGGAGCCTGAATTTGTGGCATGCTTTGAGGCCACTATTCATGCACCATGGTTGCAGAATTCCGTACAAGGACTTGCTATAACTGATAATGTAGATCGACCCATACGGATTTATTGTGATAATTCTGCTGCTGTATTCTTCTCCAAGAATGACAAGTACTCGAAGGGAGAGAAGCACATTGAGTTAAAGTACTTACTTGTCAAAGAAGAAGTTCACAAACAAAAGGTATCGATTGAGCATATTAGTACAAATTTGATGGCAGCGGATCCACTAACTGAATGATTACCACCCAAGACGTTTATTGGACATGTTGAACTGATAGGTATCACGGACGAGTCCCTGATAGAATAACATCATGATATATATAGTTATTTTGCTCATATTATTGTTATGACTCTTGTGAATTCAATTAACAGTTTTGTTTGAATATATTATATATTTATTCACATTATGGAATATACATGTATGATTTTTTCTGCTGAATACTATTAAAGTTAAAAGTTAAAAGTATTCCTCATAGTTCCATGGATTGAGTTAAATGTAATACATAGAAGGAATCATGTGACTCAATAACATGTGACCGCTATGATTTGATTTTTTCAGTTCATTTATGAATGCTTGATGGATTCATAATGGTGTACACTTATGTTTTATTGAATCGTTAATTCATTATACGGTCAAGTGGGAGATTGTTATATTATTAATGACTCATCTAATATAATACTTCAAATTATACGTTAGGGAGTGTGCCCTCGGAATGGCATACGAGGACTAGGAATAATATAGGGCGCACGATGATGTGTAGGTCACTAGACAGTATTATTGTATATACTGTCAAATAAAGTAGTGAATATTATTTTCATTGTAATAAAGGCATTATCTGCTTGGCATCCAACATTGCGATAAATAAATAACACCTAAATGTTTGAGTTGGACGTCTGATTCTCGTGGGGACGTGAGATGAGACACCGGACAGTCCTTAATCTCAGCATAAAATAAAAGGTTCGTAAGTCTAAGGATTCTAGGTGGGTGACTAGATATCCGAATATGACTTATCTATTGACGACCACATAGTATCGGTAGTGTCACCGATTACCTGAGAGGTTGTGGGTCGTGATGGAGATATCGGTGATCGGAGAGATCGCGTATTCAGACATTCGGCTCGTATTCGTCTTGATCACATCACTAGGATGTTGTCAATGATTGAACGAATGACTATAGCAGCTCATACCGATAGGGTCGCTGGCGGATTTGCTCTCGCGATTCCGATTTATCGCTAGTTGGCTAGGTCCGCAAGTGTTCGAAAATGGGACACGGGCCAGCGGCGGAACGCAACCGACTTTACGGAGGTCATTGTCGGGCTTTGACTGCTATCGGGATTCACTGCCTATATTCGTAAAGGTTAACGTCCTATTAGGTAATTGGAGAACGACGATTGTAAAGCCTTCGGCCGAAGCTTGGAAAGCTCGCTCGAATTAGATACGGAGCGGAGTTTAAATAATCAGTTGGTCTCGATTATAACATAGTGTTAGGTTAGTGAGTTTGATATTTACATGGCACTCACCTAACCTGGACGCAAGTGAAGGCGTAAAAGGTATTTAAATGTATACACTATAGTCGGTTCGCCCGAATTTCGATTGGATCAAAATGCGTTCTCAATTGGGATCTGTCTGGTACCGCGGGATTGGCTAGGCAAATATCGGGACTCGCGGATTCCTCCTTTGCTAGTTGAGACGGACCTAGAGAGTCGCGCTTAAATGGTAATGACGTCGAACGAAAACGGTGGGCTTTTCTCTGGAACCTAACGAATGTGATTCGTTGAGGTAGTGTCATAGTTGATACGAGGTGTCGACGATTTAGTTAAGCTCCGGTGAGGGTCACGGAAATAATTAGGACTTAAGATTGTCTTAAGTGCTTAATTCATTAACCAAATGAGGCTCAATTGTAATTAAAATGACTAGATTGGATTTAATTATTTTATTACTTAAAATTGAGGGATTAAATTGAGAATTTACAAATCTCATGGACCAAGATGGAATTAAATGAAAGTATGCATGTGACTTGGTCTTGAACATGTGGACAATTCCTAGCATGCCACATAAGTTGAGGTGTCATATGAGTCACACTTTTATGAGCATGACAAGTGTTGTAGAAAAATCATAAAATAACCACAGTGGATTTTTATTACAAGAAAAATAAGCCACCTCATAGGCTTATATGTAAACTAGAAAAAGAAAAAATAAATGAGCTAAGTTCGTGCAACATGAAGTTTTTTTTCTAAGCCTAAGTACTTGGTCATTTGCTCTCATCTCAACAAATACTAGAGAGAAAAACATAAGTTGGCTTAAGTTTTGAACTTCTCAAGTCACGTCAAGCCACGGGTTCATTTGACGAGACCCGACGCCCGAACCGAACTGCGTCTAGCCATCGGGAGCAGTCCCGGAGGTTCGATCAAGGTCATACCGGCGTGACGATCTAGCCCGGAGGCCCTGGGATCCAGACGAGGTGTTGCGACGTCCATCGAGGTGCAATCACGTTCACCGACGGTATGTTTCGAACCCTACTGATTTGATTTTACGAAAAATAGCAAACGACATCGGAATGATTCGAAAGACCCCTTGTTGCGATCGTTGGAAGTTTAGAATCATTCTGGAAAATTTGGTATCGGTCGGAAATTGTTTCGTGCCAAATAGTCGGAAATCTGTCGGCTGCCGCTTTGTTCGAACTAGTTTGGAATTAAATTATCAATTCGAATAAATTTGTAATCAATTCGAATATGGGAAATTCGAATTAGACGTGGTCTCCTGAGGCTCAGGGCAGTATCTTGGGCCCTCGGGAGAAGCCGAAGGGCGCTAGGTCGAGTTTAGATGTTGAAAATCGGAAATTCGTCACCCTATCCCGCACGGTTCAAAACGCGCTTCCGTTGTCGTCACGTTGCGCTGTTCAGGGGCCGGCGTCGGTTAATCGGGCGCACCCATCATTATATATATTTAATATGATGATTATTAAATATTAAAGATTAGGGTTAAGGTTTATCCTTTCAATCTATTCCTAAACATTACACCCCTTAGGAAGAGATATATATGTTGAAAAGACATGCCCTTTTGAAGGGCATGGCTTTTCGTGAGCATATCTTCATTAAGTATAAAAATGGCTCTTGTATCTTAGTCTCAATCATCAGAGATATACATAAAAGTCAAGAAGCAGATAAGAGAATAATAAGTCATTTCAACACCCGCCGAAGATATCAAGATTAAAGCATATGGATTTAGGTAAGTTTTTATTTGGTTGCTTGATTAATGTATTATGATATTCTGGGGTTTCTAAACATTAAATAATCGTTTGGAAATTAAAAGTCTAACAGTATTAGTATATACAACACTGCGATAATGGTATGTATGACCACGTCTTTGCCTAATGTTATGGACTTGAGCGTCATTGATGTTCTGTTTTCTCGATGAAGTAATTGATCATGTAAGGAAACATATGAACTAACAATTTGTCGTAGGGTAAGTATAGCAATACATCAAGACATCGCACGTACATAGACGTATGCATATTTAATTGCATGTCGTGTGTGTTATAGTTTATTTATTTATTTACTTATTTTAATGACATGCGAACATTTATATTTAATGGACGACGCTCGTCAACTGTAATTTGTAAGTCCAGATCCACAAACGTAGTCAACAAAGATGACTAACTAACTTTTTTTCTTTCTTTCTTTGTTGCTTAATCGATGAAGTCACAATCGTGTTTTACCAGTTGGAAATGTTGATTTGACTCGTTGACCGTCTGCATCATATATTTTCTTTTCTCGATCAAATGTCTAGCGTAACTAGCCTTGTCAACGGGGCGGGTTCGGGGCGGGGATCTAATCCCCGTCCCCGTCCCCGCGAGGCAAACGGAGACAAAATCGTCCCCGCCCCATCACTATTTTACAAAAAAAAATCAATTTATATTATGTTAAGATTATTTAAAATATATTTTATTATTTATATTATTTAAACTACATTTTAATATTATTTATATTATTAAAACTATATTTTAATCATATTTATATTATTTTAATATGTTCAAATCATATTTTAATATTGTTTATCTTATAATAATAATTAATTGAATATAATATGTATGATTTTTATTATCGGGGATGGGGCGGGGATATCCGCATCAAAAAATATTCCCCGTCCCCGCCCCGCAGGGGTAGAATAGCGGGGATTCCCCGTCCTATTCGCGGCGGATCTCCGCGGGGAGGGGGAATCCCTGCCCCATTGACAACCCTAAGCGTAACACTTACTTAGTACGACTAAATTCAATTTCCATCGAATATATTCAATTACTTGTCCGATTATTCGGGCCAACCTCCGTGGCCCGTCGGGCTTTGGACCACTTGAACACGATGGGCTTGTCGGTGAGTCTATTCTTAATTCCTAGTATGTTTAGCATAGTGCAATTATATTTTAAATTTAAATACTTAAATTATTAAGTTGAATCTACATATAAATCCCTACTCCCAAACTATTAACCAACTTACTCCTCCTTCCGATTCATTTATCATTACACTATTTCAAACTTTTAAATCATATAACTACCTAATACCTCCATAATGGACAATTTTAGCCTTATAAGACAACAATATTACCAAAAAGCTGTCAACACCCACGGACAATTGTAGTACCAATATACGTATGTTTGTAGTACCAATATATATATATATATATATATATATGTTCGTGGTACCATTCCGTGATCCATGGACGATTTTGCCCCTCTACTAATTTTCATACTCTTCTCTTTTCTTACCCAAACTTGCAGTACCCATATACGATGGTTGTAGTACCAATGTATATGTTCGGGTACCATAACGTGACCTAGTGTGGTACCATACATGGATTACTTGTGGTATCTTTTCTGTACCATGTGTTTACCACAAGTAGCCTAGATATGGTACTACACTAGCTCACGGTATGATACAACGAACATATGTACACTGGTACTACAAACATATTTATATTGGTACTTCAAGTTTGGATAAGGATCGACGCCATCTGAATTATTTTGGTCCGTGACTGTTACCATAGATATTGGTACTACAAGTGACCTACCCATGGTACTACACTTGCATATGATAAGGTACCACGAACATCTATATATTGGTACTACAAATATCCATATAGTGGTACTATAATTTAGGGTAGGAGTTGCGATAGTTAAGCACATGGTACGGAAAAGATACTACAAGTAACCTACGTATGGTACTACACTAGCTCATGGAATGGTACCACGAATATCGATAAATTTGTACTACAAACATGCGTATATTGGTACTGCAAGTTTGGGTAAGAAAAGAGAATGGTGTGGAAATTAGTAGAAGGGCAAAATCGTCCATGGTGGAGATTAGTAGAGGGGCAAAATCGTCCATGGGCTCACGGAATGGTACCACGAACATCTATACCTTGGTACTACAAATAATACATATATTGGTACTACAAATTTGGGTAAGGGTGTGTAAATTAATAGAGGGGCAAAATTGTCCATGAGGAGTTATGTGTAGATTGTTTTGATTTAAGGAGTTTGCTAATAAATAATGTAGAGTTACTTGATAGAAAAAAGGGAAGGGGGATTTAATTGAACTTGCCCCAATTATTAATTAAGTGTTTTAAAATATAAAAGTTTAAAATAGAAATTATTGTAATAAGTTAAAATATCAAGGGTAAAATTTGAAATACTTGACAAATCAAGTTTTTAGACCAATAGGCTCTTTATATCAGAGATGTTTATTTGAGTTTAGACCTTGTTAAGAAAATTCGATTATATACACGTCCTTAATACGACGAATTTAGACCTTGTTAAGAAAATTCGATTATATACACGTCCTTGATACGACAAATTGGGTTCGTGTACAGTCTTCGAAAGGTAATCAAACAAACAACAATACTAAAGAATGAATAAAAAGCAACAATATTAGACAATTCAGATCGTGGTTCTCTCAATCACTAAAAAAAAACATCGCGGTAAAAATAATAATTCTAGCTATATATTAACAACTAATTATTAATTAGCTAACTTGAACACCATCATCATTAGGGGCAGCTGAGAAATGGGCTTGTTAGTGAGTCTCATGAGATTGTACGCAAATCCTCCTAAGATGGCTCCGACGAGTGGGCCCACAACATAAACCCACAGTCCTCGGTATTCACTTCTCGCGAAGGCCGGGCCTATGCTTCTAGCCGGGTTCATCGAAGCCCCCGAAACTTGCCTGAAAAAAAAGCCGAGAAAAATATCTTTCAGTACGTGCTGAATGATCACTTTACCTAAAAATTTAAATTTTAGATGGTAATCATATGTTAATATCATATATTATGTTTACAAATTACATATCTTACCCCGCAACAAAGACGTTTAACATTATCGTCATCCCCACCGCAATTCCTCCGCGGTCTCCGACCGAGCCAGGAATTTTTTTACCATAAAGAAAGGTAATACTTGAAAAATGAATGGTTATTAAACCCTAAAATCATACCGCTCTTTTATCGGTCGCAACGGCGCAGACGACGAACATCAAGAGGAAAGTAACGATAATCTCGATGACCAACGACTGCCCACTCGACCCCGCGGGCAGAGTTCCGTAGAAAGTCTCTTTGGTCACGTCGAGCAATCCCGAGAGCACGAAGCTCGCAACTACCGAACCAAACAATTGAGATATTATGTAAAAAGGGACCTGCAATGGGATTGTTGGGTGCATCAAACTCAATCCCACATCGAATAAATCATATATATAGTTTTGTAGTCTGCTGCCTCTAGGGTTGGATGTTTGTTAATTGGATTCACAACACGAATAATGTCATTTTTTCGTTGCGTTATTAATTCATTTACAATAACCGCAAAAGGCTGGCGCAATAGCCTGCAAACTGTGCCGGCCAGGTAAAACCCACGCTAGAACATGTTTACGTGTGTTTCGAAGCTGCGACCATCCCAATTATCTCAAGACATCATATAGTCTTACGATTCAATTTCGAAGGCCGACGCATATTATTCGGGAAAAAAAAAAGCTCACCTCTTTCCACGGAAAGCGCCTCAACAAAGCAAACGTAACGGTGACAGCGGGATTGAAGTGGGCCCCAGAGACGTGGCCAACGGTGTAGATCATCACCATCACGATTAGTCCCCACGTGACGCAAATCCCGGGAAAAGTTACGCTCCCAGTGTAGATTTTGTTGACCGCCACGGACCCGCAACCCGCGAATATTACAAAGAACGTTCCGATGAATTCGGCGAAAAGCTAAAATTAGCCCACAAAACAAAAAAAAAATGATGGAAGACTCGAATAAGAAAATGGATGTATAATTATTAATGAATGAAAAGAGTCGAGAGAGATTGATTAACTAACCTTCTGAGCATTGGTTACGACTTTACGGTCGTTCCAGAAATGTTTGCCTTGTGAATTGGGATGGGTCGGCGACGGGTTATTCGCCTGACCCGACTCCATCTTGGACATTTGATCGTCTTCTACGGCGGATGAAATGGTATTGTTTGACGCCATTGAACTAATAATGTATTATTTCTTTTTGGATTCTTTTTCCAATACTTTTTTTTTTTGAAACTGAATTTCATTCATCAAACCAGATGGACACAACGGTACAATAGAGCAATATTCAAAATGTTACAACATATTTGACTATTTCTATTGCTTAAAAGCGGATGAAAGTACAATGTCCGTTCCAAACCCCGAAAAAGGGGAAAAGAGAAACCCAACGAAAGGAGAGAAAAGGCTCCCACAAGGGGAGAGAAAAGCTCCCACGAGGGGAGAAAAAAACTCCTACAAAGGGGAGAAAACTCCAAAAGGAGTGTCTCCCCCGAGGAGAACCCGCCCGGCACAAGCGGCCGAGCGGTGGGTGGTGATGATGGCGACAGCCACCAGGCAAGCCGGCGTCGGGGTGGGTGACCTACGGTGGGAGGCGGAGGGGTGCGCGTCTGGCGGGGAAGACGCGGCAAGCGGAGGCAGAGAGGGTGGCGAGCGGGCGAGCGAGCCGCGCGGAGGCGGAGACGGCGGCGCGTGAAGGTGGAGCGTGGCGGCGGCTGGCGGAGACAGAGACGCCGGCAAGCGGAGGTGGAGCGGAACATGCCTTATTGAAAGAAAAACAAGAAAAAAAGAGAAGAAAAGACCTCCCCCACCTCCGTTAATGGAGGATGGGGGAGAATACCTGTTCTTTTTGGTGCGGCGGCTTGGTGTAGAGAGAGATGAGAGAAAACCCTAATAGAGAGAGAAATAGTTAGATACGATCAAAATTCTTTTTCCAATACTCTTCACTATATATATAGGGTTTCTTTTTCCAATACTCTTCACTATATATATAGGGTTTTATCAGTAACGGATATATGATTATCGAGGGAAATTACGAAGTCTTATCTCTTTACCTTAAGGCTCGGTTCAGATTTAGGACTTTGATGAAGCTCTCCGGTTTTATAGAGAAGTAATTTGTGTAATGTATATCTATATATATAATGTGCGTGTGACTTGCCTTATTTTGCGATTTGAACTTTGTCAAATCTTTTCTTTATCCAATATGATGAATCATTCACGAGTGTTCAATCGTCTTGCTTGGTCAAGTCAAACTTTGAAAAAGTTCGTCGAAATGGCACCATAAATTAATTTATTTTGTGGTTAGAATCTTCAATTATGTGAAGTACGTAGCATCCATAAATTTTATGTGTCTAATTGTGGCTGCTGATAAGTAATTAGGATAGGAGTATCTATGCAGTAATTGCGTATCACGAGTCGATATAAAAATGTGGGCAAATACCAAAATATCATTACTTTTATATTCTAGTTATTACAACTTCAACATTATTACTTTACTCACTTCAGAGAATCGGTCAGTATGGAAAAGAGTACAAGAAAATTTAATTACTAAAGTAAAGCATAACCTACAGTAGCCAATTTTGGTGAAAATGATAGTTATATTTTGGCTGATATATCTTCAAAATAAATTGATGCAACTTGCTCGGAAAGCTTTATTTACTTCGACGTGTATGGACGATGTCAGCGTCTCTAAAGAGTAACATATATTGTATGACTTAACGAACGTATCTTTTTTATTTAATGCTCATTATTGTGTATGGGTTTATTGGTAAGCATCGACAAGATACTGAAAATCCCGATGTGACGAACACAGAATCTTGATTTTCATATTTGGAATGTTTCTTGAATAAATTGAATCATTGTTAGTTTTAATGAATTTAGTCCAATCGTGGAGTTATGGTGGGATAACTTGTGACAAAGTATTTTTCAATCTTTCACGTAAAGTAAATAAATACTAAAATAAGATCAAACGAACCATGAAGGTGAGCCGGCCCTATCTGGTTATCTAAATTTTCAGCCACAAAAGTCTGGGAGAGGATGACACAAGTAGTATTATTTTGAATAGTGCTATTATAAAAGCAGATAATTTTTTCACCCTATTACAAAACTAATCAACTTTTTTATTTTAATTATTATTATCTTCATTTTTCACCACATATCTTTGTTAATATTGCTTTTTTTACCATAATCATCTCAAATTCGCTACAAAATTATCAATAACTATATTTTTAAACATAATCTTTTTAATACTTTCATAACTAAGAAATCCCATATTTCAATCTTAGTAATTCAACACTAATGATTTAATTTCGAAGATGTTACTAAGAAAATAACTTCAAATAAAGCATAATCAAAATCATTAGTTGGCAATAAGAAATATATTCTATTTTATATTGTAATAAATTTTATTATTATTATTATTATTATTATTATTATTATTATTATTATTATTATTATTATTAGTGTTGTTGTGTTGTTGTTAAATTCTGTTTGCTCTATTTTTGTTCAAGTTTGATCCATATGAATATGTTCCAGATGATTAATGAGATATTGGAGACAACATATTCTTATCAGTTTGAGTGTTCATTAGATGAGTCACGTTTGAAGGCTCTGGTAAATAATCCTTATTTATGTCCGGAGAGAACTGTAGGGCGTAAATGATCACGAAAATATTCATGTGAAATGGATCGAAGGTCTCACAAGAAAAACGCAAGGAAAAACTATGATAAGTTGTAATAAAAAAGTTAGAAAGTTTTGTTAAAGAATACTTGTTTGAACATTCTATGAACTACTACATTTTTTCTTGAATTTCTTTTTATTGCGTTAAATAATATTTCTTAGATGCTGATTGATTTCCTATGGTAAATTCCAAGAATGTGGAAAAATAATGAGTAACAAATACTTTGAGATTACAATATAATTACCTATTTGAAGTAATAATAGAGATCATTGTAATTTAAAATAATCTTATGGTGAAAACTGAAAATAAAGTTAGTGTAAATTGAAAAAAGTTAATTATTTTTGTAATAGGGTGAGAAAGTTATCTACTTTTGTGATAGCACTATTCAAAATAACACTATTTCTGTTATTCTCCCACAAAAGTCTGTCACGAAGTAGATAATTTTCGTTAAGCTTTTTGAGAATCTTTTGGAAAACATTTCGTATGATTTAATCGGTGGGTGTCGGATCGGATAGTCGGGTATCGGGTAGTTTGGATTCGGGTAGTTCGGGTTCGGGTTAAGATACCCGAACACGATCTCGATCTACGGCGGGTACCCGCTTGTCGGGTATACGTCGGGTTTGGATACGCGACGTCGTGTAATCGATTTTGAATTGAAAAAATATGACTAAAAATATGATAATGCAATAAACATATCAAAATTATATTAAATATCACTTAAAATATTTGGATGCTTTACTTTCAATAAATATAACTATACATACTTTTATATCTTTATTTATAAAATTTTGAGAATATATTTTAAATTTTTACAATGATTTATGCATTGATAATAAAATATCACTTGTTAATTATGCAACTAAAATGAGAAATTAATCGAAATATTATTTAAAATTTTAATACCACTTACGTTAGATATTGATATTTAGTATGTAATTATATTTCTTTAATGTTTATGCATAAAAACTAATATATATTTTTTCAAAATAATTTTCGGGTACCCGAATAACCCGATTGGGTAGTAAATTACTACCCGATATCCGACCCGATTAATAATTATTCTGTATCGGGTATCCTGATACCCGACAAATAACGTGAACCCGAAACCCGAATACCCGAACCCGAACGCCCACCCTTAGTCTCTTCATAGACTTAACTTTTACAATATATACATTTTTTAATTTCCGAACTATGTATGGTTAGGGTTATCGATTTTAGTTTCAATATATCAAACTATGATTTCTTTTTTCTAGCTAATACATAAGTACTCTATTTTTTTTTTTTTTTGGACTCGGCATCTCCACACAAAATTAATGTCTCAACTTCATCGTTAACTAGGATAAAAAGGGGCAAACGTGGAATAAAACACCTAAAAACATAAAGAAATCATATAAGTATAAAATACCTAACTAGTCTCTATTCCATTTGGTCTAAAAAATAACAATTGTACAAATTAATATTGTCTTATTTCCATCCACCACCCAAAGAAAAATAATCCGAAATCGAAAATACATAGGACGAAGATAACCAAACCACAAACACAAATCACACACTATCTAATCTATCTATCCATCTCTTTTCTCTTGCATGCTTCAGAGCCAATCACAGCTCAGAAGAAAAACAAAAGATCAATAAAAATGGCGTTGGCCATGGCTATGAGGAGATTCTCCTCCTCCCTCGATAAACCCATAAAGCGCCTCAAAAATGGAGGACCAATTTACTACATGGTGCCCCTTCGTATTCAATTCTTCGATCATGGGGACTTTTCTGTGTCAATGAATCGATTAATAAACTGAGCGAAAAAACAAAAAACGTTTCTTTTTTGTTTCTTATGCGCAGACATCTTTGCCCAGTGCAGCAGTAGAAGACAAGGAGAAAAATGGAGTCACAGTATGATTTTATTACATTAGCATGCTCTATTCTCAATATTAGAATATTGTCTTGAGAAAGATCGATAGTTTCTTGAATGTGGGAATTTTTTTTTTCAGTGGCCAAAGCAATTGAATGCTCCCCTTGAGGTGGTTGATCCTGAAATTGCCGACATTATTGAGCACGAGAAAGCTAGGCAATGGAAGGTGCAGTTGTTTTTTTAGGATTTTTTTTTAACATTCTTTGTTTTTTAGTTTTATTAGATTTTGGTAATAAGTGTTATTTGATGTGATGTAAATTATAGGGTCTTGAGCTGATTCCTTCGGAGAACTTCACATCTGTATCTGTGATGCAAGCAGTTGGCTCTGTTATGACCAACAAGTACAGCGAAGGCTATCCTGGTGCTAGATACTATGGAGGAAATGAGTATGTAATAATGATTTTCACATGTATTTTTTTTTCTTAATTCTAATGTGATTTTCTTAATCGGACACGTAGGATGAGCACGATTAAGTTTGCAGTAAGTGCATATCATATTTTAATTAGATAATTTGTTTCCGTTGTTTCAATAAGTCTCTCAGGTTTATGCCGTAAAAATTTCGTTTATCACTTGGTCGTGAAGATTCGTATTCATGACCTCCAAGTCTGGACGTAATTTTAAATTATCACTTAGCCTAAAAGTTTAAGCTTAAGCCCGTTCGAAAGTGTATCATAATTAAAATTTATATATTTTGTTTCCAACAGATCACTGTTCATTTTTTTTGTTCGATTTAGGTACATCGACATGGCCGAGACGCTATGCCAAAAGCGCGCGCTCGAAGCGTTCCGTTTGGACCCTGCAAAGTGGGGAGGTATTAAAAAAGAAAACGATCTCTGAACTTCGATTTTTTTTTTTTCAGACAGGGCTTCGTTCTTTCAAAGCGTAAGCGTCGTAATCGTTCTTCTTTTTCTTCTTCGTATAAATAAACACAGTGAATGTGCAGCCACTCTCGGGATCTCCCGCAAATTTCCACGTATACACCGCTCTGCTTAAACCCCACGATCGAATCATGGCCCTCGATCTTCCTCACGGAGGCCATCTCTCCCACGGCTATCAGGTTTCTAATAATCTCAAAATTGCGTTTATGTGTCTTGATCGTAATAAATCTCTTTGTAAAAACCGCTTATTTCGTTCCCTTTTCCTCGGATAGACGGATACGAAGAAAATCTCAGCAGTCTCCATATTCTTCGAGACTATGCCCTACAGATTAGACGAAAGCACCGGTTACATCGACTACGATCAGGTCGCTAGTTTTTTTTCTCTTACGCAGTCGAAGGAACACTTAGTAACTCATTTCCTTTTTTCTTCGATAATATGCGTAGATGGAAAAGAGCGCTATCCTCTTCAGGCCGAAGCTGATAGTCGCTGGCGCAAGCGCTTACGCTCGCCTCTACGACTACGCGCGTGTTAGGAAGGTAAGTATTTTACGTATGCGTTTATTACGAAAATTTTTCTAAAATTTTTTTGTATTATTGTTGTAGATTTGCGACAAGCAAAAGGCGATTTTGCTTGCTGACATGGCGCACATAAGCGGGCTCGTGGCGGCCGAAGTAGTTCCGTCGCCGTTCTACTACGCCGATGTAGTCACAACTACGACCCACAAGTCGCTCCGCGGGCCCCGCGGCGCGATGATTTTCTACAGAAAGGGCGTCAAGGAGATAAACAAGCAAGGAAAAGAGGTTTGCGCCAATTACCGTCTTTTTTTTTTTGTTTTACTATGGGATAAACCGTGTTTCGCCCACATAACATTTTTATATTCTCAATTTTGCCCTACTATTTCTAGTTAATTATTATTTTACCATTAATATACATGCATACGCATTTGAGTGTTCAAGAAAATACTAGTTTTCTTTAAGGCTCGTATGGTACACAGAATTCGTGCTAGCTGGATAAACGTTCTTAGTTTTTACTTGTCTGTTGAAGGTGTTGTACGACTACGAAGATAAGATCAATCAGGCTGTTTTCCCAGGACTTCAAGGCGGGCCCCACAATCACACGATTACGGGCCTGGCAGTTGCGCTGAAGCAGGTTTGAAAAACAACCTTAAACAAGCGTTAGAATCGTCGATCGATTATGTCAAAATTTTCTCTTGATCTTAGGCGATGACGCCTGAATACAAAGCCTACCAAGAACAAGTCTTGAGCAACTGCGCTCGGTTTGCCAAAGTATTAATGATGTAGCTAAATTTAAATTGCGCCGATGTTGTTATCTAATAAAAATGATTCGAAAAAAAAAAAGCTGAGAAAATCTCTCGTTTATGTCCTCGCAGACCCTCGCCGACGAAGGATACGAGCTTGTCTCCGGCGGAACTGAGAACCATTTGGTCCTTGTCAACCTAAAAAACACGTAATGAAAAACTCGAGATTCAATTTTGTTTATACGACTAAATATCCGAAAATTTATTTAATTTATTTGACCCTTTTTTTATTGCAGGGCATAGACGGTTCGAGGGTGGAGAAAGTATTGGAAGCCGTACACATTGCGGCGAACAAGAACACCGTTCCTGGAGATGTCTCCGCCATGGTCCCGGGCGGCATTCGAATGGGTAAATAATATATATATATATATATATATTAACCTTTTCGAAATGTCGCAAAATGCGAAGAACGATGCTTGATTTCGAAAAATTTCGGTAATCTATTATAGGAATGCCTGCTCTTACTTCGAGGGGATTCATCGAGGAAGATTTTGCCAAGGTTGCGGAATTCTTCGACGCTGCGGTGAAACTCGCCGTAAAAAATTAAGGCCGAGAGTAAAGGTGCGTAAATGCTCGACTTATTCCTACGTTCAGTCAGCGTTTCTTTTTTTCTTTTACAAAAAATATTCTATTGCGCTTTTTCAGGGACGAAACTTAAGGATTTCGTGACGGCAATGGATTCGTTCGGGCCCGAGATTAAGAAGCTGCGCCACGAGGTGGAAGATTACGCCAAGCAATTCCCGACTATCGGATTCGAGAAGGAAACCATGAAGTACAAAGATTGACGAAAATGTACGTTATTTGCATAAAAAGGCGTCGAATGTTTGAATATAAACTGTTAATTAACGGACGGGGACGATTGCTTATGTCTGTGAAAATTCCAAGATTTGTCATTGAAGTGGTCCCGGTACTATATGGATGTAAAAATACTAAGTTCTAAAACTGGTGACTAAATGTTGGAACAAATGTTGGGTCAACACTGACGCCAACACGGAACGCACAGCGGAATATTTAACGAACTTAGAAAAGAAAGATGGTGAACACGAGATGTAAATCCGTGCAGCAAGTTATAAAACTTGCTGCGTGCCTCAAGGCAAAATTCCACTACAGCAATGGATGCAAAATAACTATCCGAAGATTGCAAAAACAAGCCTAGAAAAACTACGAATCGACACGATCCTGAAAACTACGAAGTACTAAGACTTCTGAAAACTCAATACTAGGCTAAAAGACGACTCTCTTAAAATATACAACTCGCTCAAAACTGGTATGTGCTTCGCTTATATTTTTCGCTCAATATGTCGCTCAAAGCAGCTCCATGAAAGCTCTCTCGAAAGTCGTAATTTGCAGCTCGAAAATCTCCTTATATTTATAGACTTTGGCTCCCTCTTGAATTGGTAAAAAGATCCCTTAAATATCTCTTCAAATATCTCCTCGAAGATCTCCCTAAATATAGTATATATCTAGTTCGAATCTTCTCATCTCATTGGTCGATCTCTTATCTCCTATTTATGGTAGCTGGTTGAATGATTCTCTTTTGATATTCAGATCTTCTAATCTTGATCGTGGCTTGACTACTTCTCTTTTGATCTTCAAATCTTCTATTTATAGTAATTGCACTTCCTAAATTCGTTCAAGTCTCCACGCGTTTTCCACACGGTTTGAACTTGTTTCAGCACTTCACCTCATCCTGCACATCAGTAAATAAAGCTACAAAAAAAAGATTAAACGATTTTTGGGCATGAAAGATAAAATGAATGTTGATAGACAACAATGTTGGCCGAAATGTTATCCCAACATTGCCGTCAACATTAACAATCTCCCCTTTTATCTTTCTTCCCAAAACCCGTGCAGACATTAGAAGTTCCTAAACTCCCCCTGAAGGCCAAGTCTACTCAACCACAAAACAATGAAGGATGGTTAGAGCAAACGTAAACAGAATAGTCTATAAGCTATTCAAAGTACTAAGAAGTAGTACGAAGCCAATTAGGGTTCCGACGATTAACATTCTCAATGGAGTATGGAGTTTCCTTCTGATGCTTTCTCGCCTGCTTTTCCTTCTTGATCAGCTCCCCCTGTCTGTTCGGCTGCTTATTATGCTCCCCCTGACACCAATCTCCCCCTTTTTATCTGCACAACCTTCTCCCCCTTTTTGGGAAGAAAGAAAAAAAAACTCAGAGAACTTCTCTGTTAGCCAACTTGCAGATGTCGAGGCAAATGTGGGACTAACATCTGGTCCAACATTCTGAGACTCAGAAACAAGTTAGTTCGCCATAAAGTAATCAAAGATAAATCCAAAAATAATAAAATGAGAACAGAATGTGTAACCCTCTATTATATCAACCACAATCAAGAACAGAGATTAATTTCAGCGTCAAGTTCGAACTATGAAATAGGATATGCGAAAGTGATGAGAGCTCAAGTCGAACCAAAAAAACTATCCAACGGCACAAATAAAACGGTCACTCAGAATAGGGATAAATCGTGGTGTAAGTGAGTGAAGTAAACTAATCGTTGGAATGAAGAGCATTTAAACAGTTTGAGGATGTGGTCGAATTAGGTCAAACCTGTCTAAGTAAACGTGGAGCTAAAAATAGTATATGAAGGAATCGTCATGTGAAAATATAGGAGCAATTCAGATCATGATTCAACCAAAAATACCAAGTCAAAAGTCATAATAGAATCAAGCGAGACTAACCGTTTAAGCGACAATGATGAGCACTTGAGCCAAGTGCAACAAGCTGTTCTTCGAGAGTTCTAATGCAATTCTGAGAGATATCTAAACTAGACATACGAAACTGACATATGCTGACTTAAAAACTAATGCACATAAACGAAAGCACAAAAATATAGCATGATCAAACTGACAGTCACATATGTTGCCTTAACACATTCTACTCTGAAATTCGAGACTTTTCTGTTCAACACCCTAAACTCAATTCCCTTTCATTTTTCTGCCCTACTTACCTCAATATAGACTAGTAATATTATGCATAGCCCTTATAAGATCCTTATCATCAAGGTTAGGATTTTTTGTCGCAAAGAGTGCATCGTCACTGCGAATGCCGTGCACCTAGGGAAGCTTATTACCTGAACCTGTATCTTGAAAAAGGATCATGAGCAATTTTTTTTTTCTTTTTTTCGTTTTTTTTTTAAGGAAGAGGGTCATTTCAGGGAACGTTCTAGGTGAGTCAAATCATTTCACAGAATAACAGAGAGAACATTAATTCAAATATCAAAGCAGTAACAATCAAGTTCGACTTCTGCTATGTTGATCCAAATGTTGGACCAACATTCAGACAGACTGACGCAAACCTATGGACTTTTTCAGGTCTGAAAACCTTTCAAAATCCAATGCTTTCGTGAAAATGTCAGCTAACTGATGTTTCGTGTCTATATGCTCAATGCGCACTAATTCTTTCTCTACCATATCTCTCAGAAAATGATGCCTTATATCTATATGCTTCGTGCGTGAATGCTGGATAGGGTTCTTAGATATGTTGATGGCACTAAGGTTGTCACAATACATGAGAACTGACTCGCACTCTAAACCATAGTCACACAACATGCTATTCAACCATATTAATTGCGTACAGCAACTACCCGCAGCAACATACTCAGACTCAGCAGTAGATAAAGACACACAATTCTGTTTCTTACTGTACCATTCAACTAAATTGTTACCTAAGAAGAAACAGCCGCTACTTGTGCTCTTGCGATCATCCTCATCACCTGCCCAATCAGCATCGCTGTAGCCTACAAGACTCATATTAGTATCTTTAGAGAACCACAACCCTAGGCTACACGAACCACTCACATAACGAAGAATACGCTTAACGGCATTAGATGGGAGACCTTAGGCTCAGACTGATATCTAGCACATACACATACGCTATACATGATGTCGGGTCTACTAGCTGAAAGATAAAGCAAACTGCCTATCATGGATCGATATAATGTTGGGTCAATATTCTGTCCAACATTGTCCTTACATACCTTTTGTGAATGACCCCATTGGAGTTTTCATTACCTTTGTCGTGTCAAGCCCGAACTTCTTGACTGTGTTCTTCGCGTATTTCTCCTGGGACATAAAGATCCCGTCGCTGCTTTGCTTAATCTGCAAGCCTAAAAAATAAGTTAGTTCCCCGATCATGCTCATTTCGAAAGTGGAGTTCATAGCCTGTACAAATTGATCTAGCATAGATTGTGAGCTCAAGCCAAAAACAATATCAACAACATAAACTTGGGCAATTAAAATATCAGAATCGACCCTTTTTTATAAAAAGAGTACGGTCTGCCTCACCCCGAGTAAACCCAAAATCGAGTAAAAATGTCGCTAACCTACCATACCAAGCTCGAGGCGCTTGCTTCAGTCCATATAAGGCTTTCTGCAGCTTAAAAACATGGTTAGGAAAATGCGGATCCTCAAATCCCTTAGCCTGTTCAACATAGATTTGTTTATCAATATATCCATATAAAAACGCACCCTTAACATCCATTTGGTGTAACGTGATGTTAAGCCAACATGCAATAGCTAATAACAACCTAATTGATTCTAACCTAGCCACGTGAGCGAAAGTCTCATCAAATCTATGCCCTCAACTTGCGTATAACCCTGAGCTACTAGACGTGCTTTGTTCCTAACAACTCTACCAAGTTCATCAGATTTATTCTTAAAGATCCACTTCGTGCCTATGACATTAATGTCCTTCGGCCGTGGGACTAAGGTCCATACTTGGTTTTCTCAAACTGCAAGAGTTCCTCTTGCATCGCATTTATCCAGAAATTATCCTTGAGAGCTTCAAGGACATTCTTAGGTTCTATCTCAGAAACAAAACAATTAAAGCGTACCTCAGCGTATGCCTTGTTCATGAATACGTTTCTTACCATAGACTTATAATCCTTGCGCGGCTTATCTCTGGTTTTCCTACCTTCGTTCACATCTCCAATAATTAAGTCTATGGGATGATCTTTTTGAATCTTAGCTGGCGGGTCTCTACGAACTTCACTGGGTCCAGCCTCGCTGTTCTGTTCTGGCACAGATGTTGAGTCAGATGTCGGGTCAACATCTTCCTCCACATTCTCCTCTGTTTCGTCCACAGCTTGTATAACATCTGAAATATCAACTTGAGGAGACACTTTGCTAAGATCAGTAGCATCAGCAAACACAATATTTACCGACTCCTGAACAGAATTCAAGCGCAAGTTATAAACACGATAAGCACGACTATTAGGCGAGTATCCAAGAAATATGCACTTGTCACTTTTTGAATCAAACTTGGTCAAGTACTCACGATCATTCAACATATAACAATAGCATCCAAAAACATGAAAATACTTGACAGTCGGCTTTTTCCCATTCAATAATTCATACGATGTCATTTTAGTGCCATGACGAAAGAAAACACGATTAGATATATGACATGCGGTATGCAAAGCTTCAGCCCAAAATATTTTAGAAAGACTCTTAGAATGCAACATAACATGCGCCATTTCTTGCAATGTCCTATTCTTCCTTTCGGCCAACCCATTTTGTTGGGGCGTCTTAGGAGATGAATACTCATGAATAATACCTTTCCTATCACAGAATTCATCGAACAATTGATTCTCAAATTCCCTACCATGATCAGACCTAATACGAAATATAGGAGCACTGAAATTATTCTTAACCATAGCACAAAACTTTTTGAAAAAATCGAACGACTCAGATTTTTCCTTAAGGAAGTAAATCCATGCATATCTAGAGTAATCATCAACAAGCACATAAGCATATCTCCTACCACCAATGCTATCTACTTCCATCGGACCCATCAAATCCATGTGAATAAGCTGAAAACAATGAGCAGTTTTAAAATGTTGGGCAGCATGTTGATCAACATTATGGCTAGCATGCACTTGCTTACCCTTTAAACATGACTCACATACAACCTTACCAAACTCCTTAAGTTTCGGAACGCCTCTGATTGCTTCGTGTTTGATAAGTTGCTCCAGCGTTCGATAGTTGACATGGCCCAGTTTGTAATGCCAAAGGTTGACATCGTCCTCGGCCTTAGAGAGTTGGCACACGTCCTTCACACCAGATTTTTCACCGACTAGATAGCAGTTGTCACTCGATCTTTTTCCTGCCATAACTCGAACACCATTGCTGTTAAAAACCTCACAACATCCCTTATTAAATCTTACCTCAAGGTCGTCGTCGCATAGTTGACTTATGCTAATCAGATTAGCCACACGTCCGTCGACGTGTAGAACGTTGCTCAGCTTTGGAAAATCGGGCACGTTCAATCTGCCCCGACCGAGAATCCGCCCTTTAGCACCCCCTCCGAACGTCACAAATCCACTCCTTAAAGGCATGTAATCACTTAGATACTCTTTGGTACCTGTCATATGTCGGAAACACCCGCTATCGAAGTACCAAGAACCTGTCACGTTAGCTCGCTAAGAGGTATATACAACATTGCATTTGTTCACAGGCTTCACTACCCAAACTTTCTCTAGATGACAAAACAGCATTTGGATTTCCAGAATTTGAAGGTGAGCCAGCCGAGTCTTCTCCATACATATATTTCAACACTGATTTCTCAATGTTGAGCGAGATGTTGGATGACATTCCAGCCGACATCAATTTCTTGGCAGAAATCTCCCCCTTCAACTTCCAGCAGTATGACTTAATATGACCAGGTTGCATGCAATATTTACATTTAAATTGTCTATCCTTACTAACAGCATGCTTAGGACCCTTTTTAACGACTAATATCTCATTACTTACGTTCGCAACATGCTCGGCATTCTCCTTAACAAAGACTATCTTAGGTCTATCATGCACAACAGAATCTGAAGCGTTATTAGGCTGAGAATAAAATCCTAAATCATGCTTACCAAAAATACCTAACGATAGTACCTCAGCAAGGGTCGATTTACCCTTGTTCAGCTTCGTGAAAGTTTCGTTCGCCTTGTTGACTTGCTTTTGAAGTATGTTAATCTCCTTGTCCTTACACGTCAGCACGGCCTCCATCTTGTTCATACCATCCACCAAGCTTTCGATCATCTTCTCGTTCTTAGTATTCTCCTCGGACAGAGTCTTCAGCTCGGCTTTGAGTTCCGCATTCTTCGTCTTTTCCTTCTCATATTGTGTGGACATCATCTTGACGGCTTCATTAACTTGAATTTCTACACAAGCATCAGCTTCTAACTCTGCATCATCAAAACTAGAATACCCATCAAAACAGTTTGAATCATCATAATCGAAAATAATATGTTTTTCCGATGTTGAGTCAGATGTTGGCTCAACATCAGTTACCGCAGTGAAGCCGATTTGATGATCTTCGTCATCCGAGAAGGATTGAATGGTCACTGATGATTGCTTAGTCTCCTTTGCACACTGTTCTTCCTCTTCATCATCGAAGAGGTCGACCCGAAGTGATTTCCCACGCTTGCGAAGGGTGTTCGCGCATTAATTGGCATAATGACCCCAACCCGTGCATGCATGGCATCTCACTGAATCCAAGTCAATCTTCTTCTTTCCATCAATATTGCGTTTGAAGTATGGAGCCGCACACGAAGGTTCTATTTTGGCATTCTGGCCCTTTCTGAATGTTGGGCCAACATCCTGTTCAACATTCTTCTTCTAAAGGAACTTTGTAAATTTCTTCACGAACATAGCCATATCCTCATCATTTGTCAGAGTCAACTTCATTAGTTTGCACCATGGATGACTGACTGACTAGAGCAATGCTTTTTCCGCGTGATGCCCTCTTTTGAACGTCAAGATTGATCTCGTAATTCTTCATGATGTTCATCAACGTGTTGAACTCCATAATGGCCAAGTTGTGTGCTTCCTCGACAGCCGCTACCTTCACATTAAACTTTTCAGTTAACGTACGTAAATCTTTAGAAACTAGTACCTTATTAGCAATCGAATCTCCGAGGCTAGCACACTCGCTCGAAATCGTCAGAATCTTCCCGAAGTATGTGGTGATATCCTCGTCTTCCTCCATTTGATTTTCGAACTGATTGAGGAGGTATCGTAGCTTAGTTTCCCTCACACTCGCATCGCCTTCGCAGTACCTCTGAAGAAGATCCCAAGCGTTCTTTGCCCTCGAACAATTCTGAATGATCTTGAACATGAATGTGTCCACCGAAGAGAAAATGGCATTAAGAGCTTTGTCGTTATACTCGGCCGCATTCTTTTCAGCAATGGTCCACTCCTCGATCGGTTTGTCAACGACTTCGCCATCAGCATCTGGAGGAGATTGGGGTGGAGTGTATCCGTTGAGAAGCTTCCCACGCACGCACATCAATGGACTTGATGCACTGTCGACACGAACCTTCCAATAGGCATAATTGGAACCGTCTAACACAGGGACTTTGCCGAGATGGTTTGAGCTTGTAACATCCATTGTAGATGAATCTTTGCGCTTAGTAACGTCAAGCGTAGTCTCTAATACCACTTTGAAGTGGTCCCGATACTATATGTATGTAAAATACTAAGTTCTAAAACTGGTGACTAAATGTTGGAACAAATGTTGGGTCAACACTGACGCCAACACAGAACACACAGCGGAATATTTAACGAAGAAAAGAAAGATGGTGAACACGAAATGTAAATCTGTGCAGCAAGTTATGAAACTTGCTGCGTGCCTCAAGGCAAAATTCCACTACAGCAATGGATGCAAAATAACTATCCGAAGATAGTAAAAATAAGCCTAGAAAAACTACGAATCGACACGATCCTGAAAACTACGAAGTACTAAGACTTCTGAAAACTCAATACTAGGCTAAAAGACGACTCTCTTAAAATATACAACTCGCTCAAAACTGATATGTGCTTCGCTTATATTTTTCGCTCAATATGTCGCTCAAAGCAGCTCCATGAAAGCTCTCTCGAAAGTCGTAATTTGCAGCTCGAAAATCTCCTTATATTTATAGACTTTGGCTCCCTCTTGAATTGGTAAAAAGATCCCTTGATTATCTCTTCAAATATCTCCTCGAATATCTCCCTAAATATAGTATATATCTAGTTCGAATCTTCTCATCTCATTGGTCGATCTCTTATCTTCTATTTATGGTAGCTGGTTGAATGATTCTCTTTTGATATTCAGATCTTCTAATCTTGGTCGTGGCTTGACTACTTCTCTTTTGATCTTCAAATCTTCTATTTATAGTAATTGCACTTCCTAAATTCGTTCAAGTAGCTCCACGCGTTTTCCACACGGTTTGAACTTGTTTCAGCACTTTACCTCACACTACAAGAAAACATAGCATTAGACACGAGATATAGATATGGAATTCATTCCGTTTCTAAATTATGAATATTAGAAACGGATTCTGACACGGTTTTTTATTTTTATTTCCATATAATTCAATATTTTTATTTAGACACAGATTAGACACGGACATAAAAAACGGAAATGTTCTGTTTCTGAATCCGTGTCAAAATTATAAGAATTAGGCACCAGTTGCGACACAACTTCTATTTTTATTTCAAAACAAAATTAATATTTTTATTTAGACACGAATTAGATACGGGAAATAAAAACGGAAATATTCCGTTTCTAAATCCGTGTCAAAATTATGAGAATAGGAACCACTTTCGACAGATTTTCTATTTTTATTTCAAAATAAAATTAATTTAGACACGGATTAGAGACGGAAATAAAAACGGAAATATTATGTTTCTGAATCCATGTCAAAATTATGAGAATGGAACCACACTCGCCACAACTTATATTCTCATTTCAAAATAAAATAATTTAGACACGGATTAGAGAAGGAAATAAAAACGAAAATATTATGTTTCTGAATCCGTCTCAATATGAGAATTATGAACCGCTCTCGACACGTCTTCTATTTTTTTTATTTCAAAATAAAATTAATTGAGACACGGATTAGAGACGGAAATAAAAACGGAAAATTCTGTTTTTGAATCCGTGTCAAAATAATTATATACCTACTGTTGAAAATAGACCCTTAATGGGGTCAATTCTAACTTGTAAGCCGAAACACTCTTTATCTACAATGACTGAGCCGAAAATACTTATCTGGCCCATAAGGTTGAGTGCAGCCCAGTTTAACTGGGGTGTATTTGGCTTAAGTTGAAATATTATGGGCTAAAACAATAAGCAGCTAGGAGTTTTGAGTGCGGATATGATTTACCGGGGACCATTTTGAAACTTCTAACCTTCCTTCTCTTTTAACAAAATACCAAAATTGAATCTGAGACGATCGATTCATTTAAGTTCTCTTTCTTCTTGAAAAATCGATCACTTTGCCTTCTCTTACTTTCGGCTTTTTAATTAAAATAGGGCTATTAGAGCCCATATTCAATAAAATAGGGCAAATGGATAGGAAATTAATAAAATCGGGCGAAACATGCTTATTGGACGCGACGTCGCTCCCATTGGACGCGACGCGGGCTCAATCGGGCTTAACACGGGCTCAGTCGGGCTTAACGCGGGCCTATTTTGTAAAAGATCAATTGGGCTCAATTCGTGTATGATTTCACCGCCATAATAAACAACTACTTGAATTTTTCTAGACACCATATTGGATATGTATGAAATTTTATGAATTAACATTCGAATGTTGAGCGGCTTACATAGGAAATTCGCCGAGGGTATTGAGCGCGTCGTCGCGTTTACTGGACGCGGCCACGCAGCCATTAGGCGCGACGCAAAATGGCCCAATAACGTAAGTGGGGTTTAGTGGCGTCCTCAGTGGGTTCAGTGGGCTTAGTGCTGGTCTGGGTCAACGTCGCATCCATTTAACGCGTCGTCGCGTCCATTAACTGCGACGCGGCCATCGGCGGGCCAAGCCGGGCCCAGCTTTGTGTTTTTTTTTTGCCACGTCGGCGTCGCGTCTAATAGGCGCGGCGTCGTGTTTCGCCCTATTTTAATAATTTCGGTCCCACTTGCCCTATTTTATTTATATTTTTTTTTTACTGAAACAATTGCTTTGCATTTCCCTCAAAAAATTGTACATGGCTAAAAAGCCAAACAGACCCTCTGCTTACAGACTTTGCAGATAGGTAAATGCTCACATGGAGCTAAAACACAAATCAGAAAAACAAACAACAGCATGCCAAAAGGAAAGAAAAGTCGAAGATGGTCCCTGCATTGGTATTCACATCCTTACAGCAGCCACAAAGAAAGAAAAGAAAAAACAAAACCCACCAGAAAATCAGCAAAACTCCAAGAATTCCGCCCACTCAAAACCTGCCATCTCAACTACAGTTTTATCATCCTGCCACTCGCCCTTGAAGAGCCATAGATTACGGGTCTTCCATAACATCCAAAGTAAATAGACTGTCAATTGAACTCTATGTTGGAAGATTTCTTGTTTGGGTCCAGAACACACAAATCCCCACCAATCTTTAAAGCACCCAATCCCATCCCTCACGAAGTTCCAGGTCACCGGCGCAAGCTTCCAAATATTGTATGCCCGCGGACATTTGAAAAAGTAATGTTCCATGGATTCTTCAAATTCCCCACAAGAAGAGCAAATCGTATCCAACTGCACCCCCCTTTTTTTCAGATTTAATTTTGTGGGAAGGACATCATGAAGACATCTCCAGAGAAAGTGCTTCAGTTTGTTCTTACAGAGATCACAGTTCGATAGCATTTTATGAGCAGAGTGCACAGAAAATATACCTTGCTTATCAGCGGACCAGGAGAGTTTACGCCCAATTCTTTGGTTAGGAGTCACATCATCAAGCAAATTGAAAGCTGAGCCATCCTCAGTTTTGTAAACAGCCCCGTTGATCAAAACTTTTCTAGCTTGTAGCCAACATCTCCAAAGCCATGAAGCTGAGGCAGGAGCTTTAACTTTGAAAACATCAGTCTTGAAAAAATATTTTGCCTTCAAAAGCTTGGCCACCGGCAGGTTTGGATTTGTAAGTATCCTCCATAATTGTTTGGCAAGCAATGCATCATTAAAATTTTGAATCTCATGAAATCCAAGGCCACCCAGTTCTTTGTCTTTCGACAGGGAATTCCAGGCCTTCCAATGAAGCTTTTGTCCTCCATTTTTGTTGCTTCCCCACCAAAAGTCAGCAGCTAGCTTAGTTAACTCCTTGCAAATCTGTAACGGAAGTTTAAAGCAAGACATAACATAGACAGGAAGAGAGTTAAATCACAGCTTTAATGAGGACTTCCTTCCCGGCGCTTCTCAGAAATTGTGATTTCCAGTTGGAAATTTTATTCCTGACAGCATTAGAAACAAACTGAAAGGTTTCTTTTTTGGATCTTCCAATGAAGAGGGGAAGCCCCAAGTATCTAGCTTTCTGCTCCTCTTTAATTCCATCCAAGATTCTCACAATTGCTTCTTCATTTCAGGTTTTGTGTTCTTGCTGAAAAAAATTGAAGATTTCTCCATGTTCACTTTCTGTCCCGACGCAAGACTAAATAAATTCAGAATGCTTCTGATGAGTTGCGCTTGTTCCATGCTTGCTTCTCCGAACAAAAGTGAATCGTCTGCAAAAAAGAGGTGAGAGACTGTAGGTCCATTCCTGCATAATTTCAGCCCTTTATATCTCCCATCAGCCAACGCTTGAGTAATGAGGTTGGACAATCCTTCAGATAAGATGAGAAACAGAAAGGGGGAAAGTGGGTCTCCTTGTCTGATACCTCTAGAGGGAATGATATGACCACTACTTGTACCATTAATGTTGAAGGAAAAGGATGTCGAACTAATGCAGACCCTAACCCATTCGACGAACTTTGAATCAAATCCCATTTTCTGCATAATTCGGATAAGAAATGGCCACTCGACTCTATCATAGGCTTTCGCAAGATCAAGTTTAAGTGCCATGAACCCTCTTTGTCCTTTCCTCAAAGAATTCAAATAATGAATACATTCGTGCGCCATAGTGACATTATCAAGGATATGTCTCCCCTCAATGAAAGCAGATTGACTGGGGTGTATGACATGTTTAAGGCAAGGTTTGAGTCTTTCAGTAAGAAGTTTTGATATAATCTTATAAGTAACATTGCAAAGACTAATAGGCCTAAAGTCAGTGATATGCTCAGGGTCCCTAATCTTAGGAATAAGCGTGACAAGTGTAAGATTCATGCTTTTAAGAAGCTTAATACGACTCAAAAAATTGTTGACCGAGTGACATAATTCAGGATAAATAATAGGCCAAAATTTCTGAAAAAGAGAGGAGTCATACCATCCGGACCCGGGGATTTGTAGGGGTTCATAGAAAAAAGCGCCTTTCTGATTTCCTCAATGGAAGCTGGAGCAGTGAGCTGTTGGTTCATGGAGTGAGAGATGGACATAGGTATCCCTTCGAGCGCCTCCTCCAAGCATGGTGGATTCGACGATGTGAAGAGCTCCTGGTAGTACCCGCAAATTTCAGCAACAATATCTTCAAATGAATTGCAAGGATTTCCAGCCCTCCCTTTAAGATTCAAAAGGCTGTTGGCCTTCCTTCTTTGAAGAGTTGAAGCATGAAAAAATTTAGTATTTTTGTCTCCTTCTTTGAGCCATTGAACTCTTGATTTTTGCTTCCAAAACAGTTCCTCTTCCTTGTAAGCTTTGTGGAGATTAGCCTTTAAAGTTGTCCACTCGCTCCAGTCTCTTAAGCCTCCTTTTTCTCTAAGGTCAAGGAGTTTTTTACTAATCTGCTCAATCAGCAATCCCGAGTTAGTCTTCAAGCTCAACTCTGCAGATTTTTATCTTTTGATTCAGCTGAAAATGAGGATTTCCAATAATGCATGTAGACCATGCTTTTTCCACCACTTCTTGAATGCCAGGCCTAGAAATCCATCTCCTGTCAAAGATAAATCTTCTTTTGGGCCTTTCTTTATGATGTTTGAGGTTGACAAAAAGCAAACTATGATCAGATGAGTGCTTTTCGAAATGGGTGACATGCGATTCAGGAAATTGCAACATCCACCTGGGGGAAGCAAAGACTCTGTCAAGTCTTTCTTCAACAAATTCATCTCCTTCCCTATTGTTAGTCCAAGTGAAACCCCTCCCAGAAAATTTCAGCTCACTCATTCCCATCTCGTTTATG
The DNA here is from genome assembly GCA_027422505.1 of Craterostigma plantagineum. Lineage (NCBI taxonomy): Eukaryota > Viridiplantae > Streptophyta > Magnoliopsida > Lamiales > Linderniaceae > Craterostigma > Craterostigma plantagineum. Next base: position 71,105 of record JAPQWV010001222.1, read on the forward strand.
AAAGAACTAAAATGTTGTAAACTAGCTTCCCCTCTGACGTGACCACCTTTCTTTTCACATTGAGCCCTGATTTCATTGAAATCCCCTCCCAAGCACCAAAAATTGCCCCAATGGTTTCTTTTTTCATGGAGCAAAAACTGAAATTCTTCTCTTCTTTCTTGGACAAAGTTGCTATTGTGCACGAATATGATCCACACCTGGTCTTCTATATCATGAAACTTGCAGCATACCTCCACACAAAAATTATTAGATAATATATTAATAATAGTAACTTCTTGACTCCATGCCACCAAGAGCCCCCCTTTGAGGCCAACAGGATCAACAAGGTGCCATTGATCTTGAAGTTTTAGTTGCTTGCAGATCATTCCGACAAATGCTCTTTTCCTTTTAATCTCACTCAAGAAAATAAGTGAGGGGAGGTGGAGTCTCATAGACTCCTTGAGCTGTGGAATTGTAGAGGGTCCTCCCAGACCTCTACAATTCCACATAATGAGCCTCATTTGGATAGGTGGGGCCAGTGTTCACTGGTAGCCCCCACCTGTAAAACTTGATCTTTCAAATCAATCACCTTCATCTTCTTGCGGTTGATGCTACTTTCCTCTTCTTGATCGGGAAAACTGTTCTCCTTTGACTCCATGTTTCTCTTCATTCCAGCCATACATTTGGGTCCCTTGAGGTTGGTCAGTACTAGTCAATGCCCTCCATGTATTCTGTCCTCTCTTTCCAATCTTATTCCGTTTAATAAATGGTGTTGGAGATATATTTGAGTCCATGTCCATCAAAGGCCTTCTTGTTCGGTCGGAGTCACGTAGGTTGTCCTCTTCTCTTATCCCTCATTTATGATCATCTTAGTGTTGATGATGTGGACTTCCTCCAATTTAGTATCCTCGTTCATTGGACAGTGGTCTTTGTCAGTTATGTTATCAACTTCAATATGACTGAGTTTGGCCACATCCATTTTGGGCACACTTGTTTCTTTTGTCAATGCTTCCTCTTCTATATGCCCTGGGTTAGGAATACCGTCTTGATTTTGGATCTGTATCTCCGGATCAATTTTCTCCAGTTGTATGTCCCCCTCTTTTGTCTTCTCTTCAACTCTGTGGGATAGGTTCTGCTTATTTGTCAGCCATGACTTCTTCTTTGAAACATCCGCCTTAATCCATTCTCCAAACTGGCCCGTGTTTATATTACCTTGCGTGGCTGCATTAGCTCTTTCAGCACATGTTTTTTCAGAGTGTCCCACCCCTCCACAATAATAACAAGTCATAGCCAGCTGCTCATACTTAAATGTGATCCAGAGCGAGTCCTTTTTGTAGTTGATATAGGTACCTCGGGGAAGAGGCTTATTAAGATATCTAGCATCACTTTCAACTTAATGTGGCATCCTTGTATGCCCCCGGTTTCTGTAATAAGCGCATCCATGCATCTAGGGAATAAATTGCCTATCTTCATGGCCGCTTCTCTCGATTGCCACTGTCGAGGGACACCCCAGACTTGAAACCCATAGCTCAATCAGATGGAAATTTTAAGCAATAGAAATAGTCAAATATGTTGTAACATTTTGAATATTGCTCTATTGTACCGTTGTGTCCATCTGGTTTGATGAATGAAATTCAGTTAAAAAAAAAAAGTATTGGAAAAAAGAATCCAAAAAGAAATAATACATTATTAGTTCAATGGCGTCAAACAATACCATTTCATCCGCCGTAGAAGACGATAAATGTCCAAGATGGAGTCGGGTCAGGCGAATAACCCGTCGCCGACCCCATCCAATTCACAAGGCAAACATTTCTGGAACGACCGTAAAGTCGTAACCAATGCTCAGAAGGTTAGTTAATCAATCTCTCTCGACTCTTTTCATTCATTAATAATTATACATCCATTTCTTATTCGAGTCTTCCATCATTTTTTTTTGTTTTGGGGGCTAATTTTAGCTTTTCGCCGAATCATCGGAACGTTCTTTGTAATATTCGCGGGTTGCGGGTCCGTGGCGGTCAACAAAAATCTACACTGGGAGCGTAACTTTTCCCGGGATTTGCGTCACGTGGGGACTAATCGTGATGGTGATGATCTACACCGTTGGCCACGTCTCTGGGCCCACTTCAATCCCGCTGTCACCGTTACGTTTGCTTTGTTGAGGCGCTTTCCGTGGAAAGAGGTGAGCTTTTTTTTTTCCCGAATAATATGCGTCGGCCTTCGAAATTGAATCGTAAGACTATATGATGTCTTGAGATAATTGGGATGGTCGCAGCTTCGAAACACACGTAAACATGTTCTAGCGTGGGTTTTACCTGGCCGGCACAGTTTGCAGGCTATTGCGCCAGCCTTTTGCGGTTATGTAAATGAATTAATAACGCAACGAAAAATGACATTATTCGTGTTGTGAATCCAATTAACAAACATCCAACCCTAGAGGCAGCAGACTACAAAACTAATATATGATTTATTCGATGTGGGATTGAGTTTGATGCACCCAACAATCCCATTGCAGGTCCCTTTTTACATAATATCTCAATTGTTTGGTTCGGTAGTTGCGAGCTTCGTGCTCTCGGGATTGCTCGACGTGACCAAAGAGACTTTCTACGGAACTCTGCCCGCGGGGTCGAGTGGGCAGTCGTTGGTCATCGAGATTATCGTTACTTTCCTCTTGATGTTCGTCGTCTGCGCCGTTGCGACCGATAAAAGAGCGGTATGATTTTAGGGTTTAATAACCATTCATTTTTCAAGTATTACCTTTCTTTATGGTAAAAAAATTCCTGGCTCGGTCGGAGACCGCGGAGGAATTGCGGTGGGGATGACGATAATGTTAAACGTCTTTGTTGCGGGGTAAGATATGTAATTTGTAAACATAATATATGATATTAACATATGATTACCATCTAAAATTTAAATTTTTAGGTAAAGTGATCATTCAGCACGTACTGAAAGATATTTTTCTCGGCTTTTTTTCAGGCAAGTTTCGGGGGCTTCGATGAACCCGGCTAGAAGCATAGGCCCGGCCTTCGCGAGAAGTGAATACCGAGGACTGTGGGTTATGTTGTGGGCCCACTCGTCGGAGCCATCTTAGGAGGATTTGCGTACAATCTCATGAGACTCACTAACAAGCCCATTTCTCAGCTGCCCCTAATGATGATGGTGTTCAAGTTAGCTAATTAATAATTAGTTGTTAATATATAGCTAGAATTATATTTTTTACCGCGATGTTTTTTTTTAGTGATTGAGAGAACCACGATCTGAATTGTCTAATATTGTTGCTTTTTATTCATTCTTTAGTATTGTTGTTTGTTTGATTACCTTTCGAAGACTGTACACGAACCCAATTTGTCGTATCAAGGACGTGTATATAATCGAATTTTCTTAACAAGGTCTAAATTCGTCGTATTAAGGACGTGTATATAATCGAATTTTCTTAACAAGGTCTAAACTCAAATAAACATCTCTGATATAAAGAGCCTATTGGTCTAAAAACTTGATTTGTCAAGTATTTCAAATTTTACCTTGATATTTTAACTTATTACAAAATTTCTATTTTAAACTTTTATATTTTAAAACACTTAATTAATAATTGGGGCAAGTTCAATTAAATCCCCCTTCCTTTTTTCTATCAAGTAACTCTACATTATTTATTAGCAAACTCCTTAAATCAAAACAATCTACACATAACTCCTCATGGACAATTTTGCCCCTCTATTAATTTACACACCCTTACCCAAATTTGTAGTACCAATATATGTATATTTGTAGTACCAAGGTATAGATGTTCGTGGTACCATTCCGTGAGCCCATGGACGATTTTGCCCCTCTACTAATCTCCACCATGGACGATTTTGCCCTTACTAATTTCCACACCATTCTCTTTTCTTACCCAAACTTGCAGTACCAATATACGCATGTTTGTAGTACAAATTTATCGATATTCGTGGTACCATCCATGAGCTAGTGTAGTACCATACGTAGGTTACTTGTAGTATCTTTTCCGTACCATGTGCTTAACTATCGCAACTCCTACCTAAATTATAGTACCACTATATGGATATTTGTAGTACCAATATATAGATGTTCGTGGTACCTTATCATATGCAAGTGTAGTACCATGGGTAGGTCACTTGTAGTACCAATATCTATGGTAACAGTCACGGACCAAAATAATTCAGATGGCGTCGATCCTTATCCAAACTTGAAGTACCAATATAAATATGTTTGTAGTACCAGTGTACATATGTTCGTTGTATCATACCGTGAGCTAGTGTAGTACCATATCTAGGCTACTTGTGGTAAACACATGGTACAGAAAAGATACCACAAGTAATCCATGTATGGTACCACACTAGGTCACGTTATGGTACCCGAACATATACATTGGTACTACAACCATCGTATATGGGTACTGCAAGTTTGGGTAAGAAAAGAGAAGAGTATGAAAATTAGTAGAGGGGCAAAATCGTCCATGGATCACGGAATGGTACCACGAACATATATATATATATATATTGGTACTACAAACATACGTATATTGGTACTACAATTGTCCGTGGGTGTTGACAGCTTTTTGGTAATATTGTTGTCTTATAAGGCTAAAATTGTCCATTATGGAGGTATTAGGTAGTTATATGATTTAAAAGTTTGAAATAGTGTAATGATAAATGAATCGGAAGGAGGAGTAAGTTGGTTAATAGTTTGGGAGTAGGGATTTATATGTAGATTCAACTTAATAATTTAAGTATTTAAATTTAAAATATAATTGCACTATGCTAAACATACTAGGAATTAAGAATAGACTCACCGACAAGCCCATCGTGTTCAAGTGGTCCAAAGCCCGACGGGCCACGGAGGTTGGCCCGAATAATCGGATAAGTAATTGAATATATTCGATGGAAATTGAATTTAGTCGTACTAAGTAAGTGTTACGCTTAGGGTTGTCAATGGGGCAGGGATTCCCCCTCCCCGCGGAGATCCGCCGCGAATAGGACGGGGAATCCCCGCTATTCTACCCCTGCGGGGCGGGGACGGGGAATATTTTTTGATGCGGATATCCCCGCCCCATCCCCGATAATAAAAATCATACATATTATATTCAATTAATTATTATTATAAGATAAACAATATTAAAATATGATTTGAACATATTAAAATAATATAAATATGATTAAAATATAGTTTTAATAATATAAATAATATTAAAATGTAGTTTAAATAATATAAATAATAAAATATATTTTAAATAATCTTAACATAATATAAATTGATTTTTTTTTGTAAAATAGTGATGGGGCGGGGACGATTTTGTCTCCGTTTGCCTCGCGGGGACGGGGACGGGGATTAGATCCCCGCCCCGAACCCGCCCCGTTGACAAGGCTAGTTACGCTAGACATTTGATCGAGAAAAGAAAATATATGATGCAGACGGTCAACGAGTCAAATCAACATTTCCAACTGGTAAAACACGATTGTGACTTCATCGATTAAGCAACAAAGGAAGAAAGAAAAAAAGTTAGTTAGTCATCTTTGTTGACTACGTTTGTGGATCTGGACTTACAAATTACAGTTGACGAGCGTCGTCCATTAAATATAAATGTTCGCATGTCATTAAAATAAGTAAATAAATAAATAAACTATAACACACACGACATGCAATTAAATATGCATACGTCTATGTACGTGCGATGTCTTGATGTATTGCTATACTTACCCTACGACAAATTGTTAGTTCATATGTTTCCTTACATGATCAATTACTTCATCGAGAAAACAGAACATCAATGACGCTCAAGTCCATAACATTAGGCAAAGACGTGGTCATACATACCATTATCGCAGTGTTGTATATACTAATACTGTTAGACTTTTAATTTCCAAACGATTATTTAATGTTTAGAAACCCCAGAATATCATAATACATTAATCAAGCAACCAAATAAAAACTTACCTAAATCCATATGCTTTAATCTTGATATCTTCGGCGGGTGTTGAAATGACTTATTATTCTCTTATCTGCTTCTTGACTTTTATGTATATCTCTGATGATTGAGACTAAGATACAAGAGCCATTTTTATACTTAATGAAGATATGCTCACGAAAAGCCATGCCCTTCAAAAGGGCATGTCTTTTCAACATATATATCTCTTCCTAAGGGTGTAATGTTTAGGAATAGATTGAAAGGATAAACCTTAACCCTAATCTTTAATATTTAATAATCATCATATTAAATATATATAATGATGGGTGCGCCCGATTAACCGACGCCGGCCCCTGAACAGCGCAACGTGACGACAACGGAAGCGCGTTTTGAACCGTGCGGGGTAGGGTGACGAATTTCCGATTTTCAACATCTAAACTCGACCTAGCGCCCTTCGGCTTCTCCCGAGGGCCCAAGATACTGCCCTGAGCCTCAGGAGACCACGTCTAATTCGAATTTCCCATATTCGAATTGATTACAAATTTATTCGAATTGATAATTTAATTCCAAACTAGTTCGAACAAAGCGGCAGCCGACAGATTTCCGACTATTTGGCACGAAACAATTTCCGACCGATACCAAATTTTCCAGAATGATTCTAAACTTCCAACGATCGCAACAAGGGGTCTTTCGAATCATTCCGATGTCGTTTGCTATTTTTCGTAAAATCAAATCAGTAGGGTTCGAAACATACCGTCGGTGAACGTGATTGCACCTCGATGGACGTCGCAACACCTCGTCTGGATCCCAGGGCCTCCGGGCTAGATCGTCACGCCGGTATGACCTTGATCGAACCTCCGGGACTGCTCCCGATGGCTAGACGCAGTTCGGTTCGGGCGTCGGGTCTCGTCAAATGAACCCGTGGCTTGACGTGACTTGAGAAGTTCAAAACTTAAGCCAACTTATGTTTTTCTCTCTAGTATTTGTTGAGATGAGAGCAAATGACCAAGTACTTAGGCTTAGAAAAAAAACTTCATGTTGCACGAACTTAGCTCATTTATTTTTTCTTTTTCTAGTTTACATATAAGCCTATGAGGTGGCTTATTTTTCTTGTAATAAAAATCCACTGTGGTTATTTTATGATTTTTCTACAACACTTGTCATGCTCATAAAAGTGTGACTCATATGACACCTCAACTTATGTGGCATGCTAGGAATTGTCCACATGTTCAAGACCAAGTCACATGCATACTTTCATTTAATTCCATCTTGGTCCATGAGATTTGTAAATTCTCAATTTAATCCCTCAATTTTAAGTAATAAAATAATTAAATCCAATCTAGTCATTTTAATTACAATTGAGCCTCATTTGGTTAATGAATTAAGCACTTAAGACAATCTTAAGTCCTAATTATTTCCGTGACCCTCACCGGAGCTTAACTAAATCGTCGACACCTCGTATCAACTATGACACTACCTCAACGAATCACATTCGTTAGGTTCCAGAGAAAAGCCCGCCGTTTTCGTTCGACGTCATTACCATTTAAGCGCGACTCTCTAGGTCCGTCTCAACTAGCAAAGGAGGAATCCGCGAGTCCCGATATTTGCCTAGCCAATCCCGCGGTACCAGACAGATCCCAATTGAGAACGCATTTTGATCCAATCGAAATTCGGGCGAACCGACTATAGTGTATACATTTAAATACCTTTTACGCCTTCACTTGCGTCCAGGTTAGGTGAGTGCCATGTAAATATCAAACTCACTAACCTAACACTATGTTATAATCGAGACCAACTGATTATTTAAACTCCGCTCCGTATCTAATTCGAGCGAGCTTTCCAAGCTTCGGCCGAAGGCTTTACAATCGTCGTTCTCCAATTACCTAATAGGACGTTAACCTTTACGAATATAGGCAGTGAATCCCGATAGCAGTCAAAGCCCGACAATGACCTCCGTAAAGTCGGTTGCGTTCCGCCGCTGGCCCGTGTCCCATTTTCGAACACTTGCGGACCTAGCCAACTAGCGACAAATCGGAATCGCGAGAGCAAATCCGCCAGCGACCCTATCGGTATGAGCTGCTATAGTCATTCGTTCAATCATTGACAACATCCTAGTGATGTGATCAAGACGAATACGAGCCGAATGTCTGAATACGCGATCTCTCCGATCACCGATATCTCCATCACGACCCACAACCTCTCAGGTAATCGGTGACACTACCGATACTATGTGGTCGTCAATAGATAAGTCATATTCGGATATCTAGTCACCCACCTAGAATCCTTAGACTTACGAACCTTTTATTTTATGCTGAGATTAAGGACTGTCCGGTGTCTCATCTCACGTCCCCACGAGAATCAGACGTCCAACTCAAACATTTAGGTGTTATTTATTTATCGCAATGTTGGATGCCAAGCAGATAATGCCTTTATTACAATGAAAATAATATTCACTACTTTATTTGACAGTATATACAATAATACTGTCTAGTGACCTACACATCATCGTGCGCCCTATATTATTCCTAGTCCTCGTATGCCATTCCGAGGGCACACTCCCTAACGTATAATTTGAAGTATTATATTAGATGAGTCATTAATAATATAACAATCTCCCACTTGACCGTATAATGAATTAACGATTCAATAAAACATAAGTGTACACCATTATGAATCCATCAAGCATTCATAAATGAACTGAAAAAATCAAATCATAGCGGTCACATGTTATTGAGTCACATGATTCCTTCTATGTATTACATTTAACTCAATCCATGGAACTATGAGGAATACTTTTAACTTTTAACTTTAATAGTATTCAGCAGAAAAAATCATACATGTATATTCCATAATGTGAATAAATATATAATATATTCAAACAAAACTGTTAATTGAATTCACAAGAGTCATAACAATAATATGAGCAAAATAACTATATATATCATGATGTTATTCTATCAGGGACTCGTCCGTGATACCTATCAGTTCAACATGTCCAATAAACGTCTTGGGTGGTAATCATTCAGTTAGTGGATCCGCTGCCATCAAATTTGTACTAATATGCTCAATCGATACCTTTTGTTGTGAACTTCTTCTTTGACAAGTAAGTACTTTAACTCAATGTGCTTCTCTCCCTTCGAGTACTTGTCATTCTTGGAGAAGAATACAGCAGCAGAATTATCACAATAAATCCATATGGGTCGATCTACATTATCAGTTATAGCAAGTCCTTGTACGGAATTCTGCAACCATGGTGCATGAATAGTGGCCTCAAAGCATGCCACAAATTCAGGCTCCATAGTAGAAGTAGCAATTATAGATTGTTTTTCACTTTCCATGAAACTGCTCCCGCCATTAGAAACACATAACCGAAAGTATATTTCCTCGTATCTACGCATCCTGCATAGTCTGTATCCGAGTATCCTTGCAATTCAAGGTGATCTGACCTCTTGTATGTGAGCAAGTACTCTTTGGTACCTTGTAGGTATCGGAGTACTTTCTTCGCAGCTTCCAATGATCGGAATTCTTTGATATCGACCGAGCATCCGGACAGCAAAACTTATGTCTGGTCATGTGCAAGTTTGGGCATAGATCACGCTTCTGACAACAGACGCATAAGGAATAGATTCCATTGCCTTTCGTTCCAATTCATTTTTAGGACATTGCATTGCACTGAACTTATCCCCTTTCTGAATTGGAACTATACTTGCGGAACATTTATCCATATGAAATCACTCTAATATTTTACTAATATAGGCTTTTTGGGATAATCCGAACAATCCTTGTGATCTATCACGGAATATTTCAATTCATATCACATAGGATGTTTCGCCCATATCTTTCATTTCAAAGTTCTGAGAGAGAAATTTCGTCACATCATATAACATGGCAACATTATTTGTTGCAAGATGAATATCATCAACATATAAAACTAATATAATGAACTTACTCCCACTGATCTTCATATAGATGCACCTATCTACAGTGTTTCTATAAAACCATATGACGTAATGATATTATTGAACTTAATATACCATTGTCGGGAAGCTTGTTTTAGTCCATATATCGACTTCTTTAATTTACACACTAAATTTGAATTTTCTGTGGTCAAGAATCCTTCGGGTTGCTCCATATAAACGTCCTCTTCTAAGTCACCATCAAAAGAGCAGTTTTCACATCCATTTGGTGAAGCTCCAAATCATAATGAGCTACCAAAGCCAAAATTATTCTTAAAGAATCATTTTTCGAAACAGGAGAAAAGGTTTCCTTGTAGTCAATGCCATCTTTTTTAGTGTAACCTTTGGCGACGAGCCGGGCTTTTTATATCTTTCAAGATTGCCTTTTGAGTCTCGGTTGGTCTTATAGACTCATTTACAATCCACTCTTTTGGATCCTTTGGCAACTCAACTAATTCCCAGACTTTGTTATCATCCATTGATTTCAATTATTCTTTCATAGCATTGAACTAATTTTCAGAATTACTGCATTCCATGGCTTGTTTAAACGAGACTGGATCTTTATCGATGCTTAAATCACATTCATGCTCAAGTGAATAAATTACATAATCATCAGAAATAGCTTATCGTTTCTGCCTTTCGGACTTTCTTAAAACTATATTTTTTGGTGTCACTTGTTCGCTAGTGATCTGTTCAGCAATCATCGGTTCATTATTGACGTTGTTATATTCTGAATTCTTAATACCTGTTTGTTGACCTAAATTGCTATTTAGTCGTGATATAGCAAACGGTTCAACAACAGGTGTGGAAACGTCTGATGTGGGAGTTTCTACCTGAAGTTCATGTATTTCTATTTTTCGTGATTCTCCACTCCCATTGACTTGACCATTCTCAATAAACCGAGCATTACCAGACTCAACGATTCTTGTGCTATGGTTAGGACAATAAAATCTGTATCCTTTAGATTTTCCAGGATAGCCTATAATATAACCACTAATGGTTCTTGCATCAAGTTTTCTTTCATGCGGATTATATATCCTCACTTCTGCTGACAACCCCAAACGTGAGATGCCTTAAGCTAGGCTTTCGCCCCGTCCACAATTCGTAAGGAGTCTTAGCGACATACTTACTTGGAATTCTGTTTAACAGATATGCAGCAGTTTTAGAGCGCATGTCCATAATGACAAAGGTACACAACTAAGCATACTCCTAACCATATCCATAAGAGTACGATTTCGTCTTTCTGCCACACCATTTTGTTGTGGTATACCAGGCATTGTATATTGTGCACAAATGCCTCGACTTTCGAGAAAATTCGCAAATGGACCTGGACATTGTCCATTTTCATCAAATTTGCAATAAAATTCACCACCTCGATCAGATCTCACAACTTTAACTTTTTATCTAGTTGCCTTTCTACCTCATTAATGAACACTCTAGGATGTCGACTGATTGAGATTGTCCATGCAACATATACACGTAACAATACCATGAGAAATCATCAATAAATGTAATGAAATATTTTTCACCATCCCAAGATGGTGCATCAAATGGACCACAAATATCAGTATGTATTAATTGAAGCAGTTCACTACTTCTTACGGCTGGATTTTTCAATATATGTTTAGTTTGTTTCCCTTTAATACAATCTATACATATATCCCAGTCACTAAAACCCAATTGAGGTAATATTTCACTTTTCGTTAACCTCATCACTCTTTCTTTGAATATGTGACCTAATCTTTGATGCCAAAGAAAAGCAGAAGATTCATTTTGGGTACTACATTTACTTCCAATACTGTGCTCAACGTGAAACAGGGATTCTACAAATGCAGCATTGAGATTCGGTATCAACAGTCAATCAGATTACCACAACCGTAATATTTCATATCTTTATATAATAAAAAACCATTATTTTCAATCTTATTATACCCTAAACAATCAAACTTTCCAACATAAATTAGGTTTCTAGCACATTCAGGAAACACTTTTCTAGATCTAGATTACAACCATATCTAAGATCAATCTATAAGTTCCAATTCCTTCTATTCGCGCATTCATTCTGTTTCATGTATAAAAATTTTTCATTTCCGTTTATGGGCTGGCTCGAAAGAAATCCATGTAAAACATGTGACACATGAGTAGTTGCACTGGAATCCAACCACCAAGTGTTATGAGGTACTTCTACTAGATTTGATTCAAAACGTACTGAAATAAAGTATGTACCTTTCTTTTCGAACTAAGCCTTCATTTTCTGACAATCCTTTTTCAAATGTCCCATTTTCTCAAAGAAACATTTGTGCTCCTTATGGATCTTACCCTCCTTGCTCTTCAATCAGTTTTTAGCTTTGCTAGTACTTCCTCCATCGTGAACAATAAGGTGAATAGAGTGTTTCTTCATTTTCTTTAACCTTCCCTCCTCTTGAATTAACATGGCTTTAATTTCTTGTAAGTTCCATTTTTCCTTTTAAGGTGTTATAGTTCACCTGGAACTGACCAAACTCAAGAGGAAGAGAGTTTATGATAAACTGAACTAAGAAGGTTTCACTCACATCCATCTTCATCGACTTTAGCTTTGATGCTAGATTGCCATATTTGTCACATGCTCGTGAATGGGTTGTGACCAATCAAATTTCTTGGTTGTCAGGTCACAGACTTGTCTGTAATGTCTGATTGTGAATACTCTTTCACTTTTATCACAAATTCCGGTGCAGCTTCCGTTACAGGCATTGATGGCTTGACATTTTCAGCCATCGTCATTTTCATCAAGTTTATGCTTAACCGATTGGATCTTTCCCATTCATCATAGAATGTTTTTCGGCTTTTGTACTATCCTCGGTGATAGCTGCAGGATTTTGCTCAGTCTCTAATGCTAGGTCCAAATACATTGCACCAAGTTGAAACTTGATCTGTTCTGACCAATCAACGTAGTTTAGCCCATTAAACTTGACGATGGAATTGCCAAATGCAAACACATTATTGGTTGCTGCGAACAACAAATAAGCTCACATATATTAATTTAAATAGATTCAAACAAATAATCAAACTATAAATATGCATTTAAGTGCATCTTTGGACGATACTTAAACAAATAAATATGACAATAATAATGCTAAACTAGAATACTTAAATAGATAATCAATCATAGATATGCATGTTATCTTTGGATATACAAACATAATGATTATTAATATATCTCGTTACTTTCATTAACTCCATGCATTAATCCACCTTTGGGTGAACTTCTAGCAATTAATGATCTCGTTTATTCGTTTCTTTAATAGCATCATATGAACAAACGATAAACCTTATTTGAAAAATGAACTTAAACTAGGTCACTTTTGGCAACCCACAAGTTTAATTCATAGAAATAAATACAATATAGCCGAATTTATCATATATATATATATATATGATATAAAACCATGATTTAAGGTATTAAGGCATCTTGGTGTAGTTTAACAAATATTTAGCCTTCCATTAAGGCTAAATTATGCCAAAGATAAATATTTAAAAACAAAATTAAAACTTACTTGAAGAGAGGAGAGTCGTACAGCAAACTTCAAATTTTTATTTCTTATAATATTTTACAGTAAATCGTTGGACAATTCCTAAGATAGATTATAAAATAATCTATGAATTAGGAACCTTTGAAAAATTAGGTTTAAAACAGGTAGTAAAAACTACCGAAGAAACTATCTCTCTCAATAACGAAGAGATGGTAATTAGACTTCTAAGCAATAGAGACTTAGAAAAATATAGATTGAATCATAAGTTTATCCATATTGGATTAGTTCAGGTAGCTTTTAAGCCTTTAACTTTAGAAGGTTTACCAGAGAGCTTTATAGCAGCTCTTAGAGATGGTAGAAATCTCGAAAATGAAATTAGATATTATAATGCTTTTCAAAAATTATTTGAAAATGATACACTTACAGTAACTATTAATCATATTAATAGTCATTTAGATAATGTTTCTTTTAATTCATCATCTATTCTTAAATTATTAATTTCTTTTTGGTCCAGCAAGTTTTTGCTCTATGACCAATTTTTCCGCATTTTCTGCAAATAATTGGAGGGAATTTTTTCTATAATGATAATCTTTTTGTCTTTTGAGAGGTTTTGTTCTCTCCTTTTTGATTTTCGATATTTTCTCCTTTCATATTGTTTAGGAGAATATTTTTTAGGTTTATATTCTTTACGAGGTTTACTCGTAGAAGGATTTTCTAAACCAAATTGACTACAGAATTCTCCTAATTGTTTTTTCTCATCAAGAGAATGTCTCTTAAGTTGTTTATTTAACTTTATTTCATTGCATAAAGCTAAACCTTCCTGTATACAGGTTCCTATTAATCTACCGTAAGTATATGAATTATAATCAATACTAGATTCTCCATTTCTAAGAGTTTTCTTAACTCTTTCAGCAAATAAGAAAGGAAGACCATCAATAAATTTGGATTTCCAATGAGTGCTATTTGACTCAGGAAGTTCCATAACTCTGCTAAGGAAAGTATCCTTATACCATCTAAATGATGTAAGGGTTTTACACCTAAGATTTTGAAGCAGAGTCCTAACATTTTCGGAATTATCAGACCATCGGCCTGTAAAATGTTCAACGATGTTTAAGTCCGATATACCAAATTGGTTTTATCAATGGTGGCTTTCTTATGGAGCTACAATTGAAATTCTTAAAGAACCCTTTTTTGGATTATATCAAGAATGGGTTAAAGTTTCTCCGACTCTAATAGAAGCGGAACATAAAAAAGAATGTATTGAAGGAATGGCTTCTTTACATTTTTATATCGAATTTAGTATTCCATGGATTTGGAGATGGACTCCAGAAGTGGGTTATACCCAACAAAAAATTCCATGTTTAAAAAGAAATTTTTATAAAAGTTTTGGAAAAAAAATGATAAGAAAAACAGCCACTGGTGAATATGAAAGCCAGCAGACGATCGACAAGATCGAAGAGAAAATTTCTCTTTATAAAAATGCGATTAATAATCGTGAACAAAGAGAATCTCCTAGTCCTTTTGAGATGATTTCTCAAAGGATTAATTTACAAAAGGGTAAGATGAAACCCAATGAAATCATCGATGTCTACTTCGAAGAAATGAAGAAAGATATTGCAAAAAATTTTGGAATGGATATTGGAGATATCTCCATGGGTACACATCGAAAAATGAAGATGATGAGGACTTTTGCCTTGCTGGTGAAGGACAAGATCCGGAAGATCCGATAATATTATTATTGAAGAAATTGGAGATAATGTTGTCGACCTCATGGGACAAGAAATTGCCATTATAAAGGACAAAGTGGCAGAAATAATCAAGACACGGGAAGAAATCAAGGATAATAAATCCAAAGAAGCACTCAAAATTAAAGCTGCTTTCAAGCAAAGTTGATCATGACGTCTACGATGGAAAATTGGTTTTACTAACTTTTATAAAAGTTAAAGATAAGATCGAAGACTTTCTTGCCAAAGTTGAAGACAGCTGTCCAAGAGGAATAGCTCCGAAGAAAAATTTTCTTTACTTTAATTATTGTACTTTACTTTTTCCTCTATTTATAGAGTTGAAGCTCATAAGCTTCAGGGTGTGCTTTACTTTACGCTCTCTTGTACTCTCTCCTTCTCTCTCTTGTAATTCCCTCTACTGTAAAATATTATAAGAAATAAAAATTTGAAGTTTGCTGTACGACTCTCCTCTCTTCAAGTAAGTTTTAATTTTGTTTTTAAATATTTATCTTTGGCATAATTTAGCCTTAATGGAAGGCTAAATATTTGTTAAACTACACCAAGATGCCTTAATACCTTAAATCATGGTTGCTTAAAAGCTACCTGAACTAATCCAATATGGATAAACTTATGATTCAATCTATATTTTTCTAAGTCTCTATTGCTTAGAAGTCTAAAATACTTCTAGAATCTGACAGCGAAACAGATTCTTCCTCAAACGAGGAAAATAATAATATTGAAGAAGAAATATCATCTTCAGAATCCGAAGAATGTCAAAATTGTCAAATAGGACAGTCTTGTTCTAAAAATAAAAGTTCAGAATCTGAACCAGAAGATAATTTATATCAAATTATATCTCAATTTCAAGAATTAGAATTAAATGTTCTTGATAATAATCTTCTTGAAATGTTAAAAGAAACAGAAGGGGGGGTATTAAGAAGTTACGGTGTAGTTTAACGTCATATTATTATGAATTTGATGCGAAGAAAAGATACTGTTAAAAACAGTATTGAAGAGGAATATGATGTTCCTCAAGATTTAGAAAAATTAAATCGTTGGACAATTCCTAAGATAGATTATAAAATAATCTATGAATTAGGAACCTTTGAAAAATTAGGTTTAAAACAGGTAGTAAAAACTACCGAAGAAACTATCTCTCTCAATAACGAAGAGATGGTAGTTAGACTTCTAAGCAATAGAGACTTAGAAAAATATAGATTGAATCATAAGTTTATCCATATTGGATTAGTTCAGGTAGCTTTTAAGCCTTTAACTTTAGAAGGTTTACCAGAGAGCTTTATAGCAGCTCTTAGAGATGGTAGAAATCTCGACTGGAAACAATCCCTTATGGGAATAATCCAATCAAGTCTGGCACATGGTCCAGTTTATTTTAATGTTTATCCAAATCTCCAACTATCTTTGACTGATGTTAATATTTTAGATGCTCTGACATTAAATGTCAAGACTCACGGATATAATTATGCTCCGGGTTCGGAAGTAATATGTATCTGTTATAGAATTTATTATAAGCCTTTATATACGCTTAATCCTCAATGCAAAATTGTTGATAAACCTATCAACGAAACCATTTTAATAGAAACCAACTTTAGTAGATCTAATATTACAACTCGTAGATCTATAAAATGGGAAGAAATACAATTTCCAGAAAACTGGACAATTGAAAGAGCCATGCCTCTTCAGCCCAAAATACAACATAATCCCACTCAAATAATACAATCTACTGATGGAACTGTTCAAATACAGTTTGATCAAAGTCGTAAATCTATTGATTTTAGAACTCCTAGGTCTAGAATATCTAGATCAGCCTCTTCTCATTATCATATATCACCATGTGATTATATGGTAAGATCTCCTTCTAGAGCTTCAACCTCTCAAATTAGGGAATCAACTACGAGTGATTATTTGCATAATAGAGTTGATGAATTAAGAATTAATTCTGATAATATAGTTCATGGAATTTCTAAAAATAAAGACGAGGAAATAACCGAGTCAGAAATGGAATTTTGTGTTTAATGGATTTAAAACCCAAAATTGATTTTAGTCCGGGTTCTCCGGCAAGAAAAGAAATTCAAAAAGAATTTAATTTACCCAAATGGGAACTCTTTCGAAAATGGTTTTTTGAAAGTTTTAATAATGAAGATAAAATTATTATTCAAAATAAATTTTATAACGATTTGTCAAAACGAAATGAAAAAATTACCTTTTATTCCTTGGTTTTTGACAAAATATTTTAAAAATATGATTTCTGTACTAGAAAGAAATTATAAACTTTCAACGGGGAAAAATTTGAATTCTATTTATCCTCCTCAAACTAGTTTCCAAATGGAAAAAGAAAATGAAATTAGATATTATAATGCTTTTCAAAAATTATTTGAAAATGATACACTTACAGTAACTATTAATCATATTAATAGTCTTTTAAAACAACAAAACTATACGAATATGTATGTTATTGTTTTAGGAGAACAAATTTCTTTATTAAAGAAAAATATAGAAGAAATAATTTTTTCTATTAGAGATATAAAAAATTATCTTTTAATAAATAAAGATACAAATATAAGTGATATTAAAACAGCTAATATAGCTTCTACCAGTATTCAACCTCCTCCTGAGATTATTGATTTTAAATTAAAATCGATTACTCAAATTGAAGATTTGATTGAAAATAAGCTTAAAAATTTAAAGCTTAATACTTTAAGTGAAGACTTTGAAAATCAGCTTGAAAATTCTGATAATTTTCATAATACTTTTAATGAAGAAATAAATAAAATAAGAAATTCTTCAAAATTTGCTAGTAAACCAATTCAAACTAAATATTATTACCCAAGACCAACTCCTCAAGATGTTCTAATTGAAGAACATGATCTTACTATTAACAATTCGTATAATGGTCATTGTATTTATGAATGGAATTTAGATGGCTATACGGAAAGACAAACTTTCGGTATGGTTCATAGAATGATGATGTATAGTACAGTCTGTAAAACTCAAGGTAATACAGACAAAACTATAGCCCAAATGCTTGTCGCTGGCTTTACTGGTCAGTTGAAAGGTTGGTGGGATAATTATTTATCTCAGCCAGACCGTGAAAGTATTTTCCTTACTGTAAAGGAGGAAAATGATGCAATTATTGAAAATGCTGTTTATACTTTATGTATAAACATCGTTGAACATTTTACAGGCCGATGGTCTGATAATTCCGAAAATGTTAGGACTCTGCTTCAAAATCTTAGGTGTAAAACCCTTACATCATTTAGATGGTATAAGGATACTTTCCTTAGCAGAGTTATGGAACTTCCTGAGTCAAATAGCACTCATTGGAAATCCAAATTTATTGATGGTCTTCCTTTCTTATTTGCTGAAAGAGTTAAGAAAACTCTTAGAAATGGAGAATCTAGTATTGATTATAATTCATATACTTACGGTAGATTAATAGGAACCTGTATACAGGAAGGTTTAGCTTTATGCAATGAAATAAAGTTAAATAAACAACTTAAGAGACATTCTCTTGATGAGAAAAAACAATTAGGAGAATTCTGTAGTCAATTTGGTTTAGAAAATCCTTCTACGAGTAAACCTCGTAAAGAATATAAACCTAAAAAATATTCTCCTAAACAATATGAAAGGAGAAAATATCGAAAATCAAAAAGGAGAGAACAAAACCTCTCAAAAGACAAAAAAGATTATCATTATAGAAAAAATTTCCCTCCAATTATTTGCAGAAAATGCGGAAAAATTGGTCATAAAGCAAAAACTTGCTGGACCAAAAAGAAAATTAATAATTTAAGAATAGATGATGAATTAAA
This sequence comes from Craterostigma plantagineum, assembly GCA_027422505.1. Lineage (NCBI taxonomy): Eukaryota > Viridiplantae > Streptophyta > Magnoliopsida > Lamiales > Linderniaceae > Craterostigma > Craterostigma plantagineum. The sequence goes on from JAPQWV010001222.1 coordinate 90,017, forward strand.
AGAAACATTATCTAAAATACTTCTAGAATCTGACAGCGAAACAGATTCTTCCTCAAACGAGGAAAATAATAATATTGAAGAAGAAATATCATCTTCAGAATCCGAAGAATGTCAAAATTGTCAAATAGGACAGTCTTGTTCTAAAAATAAAAGTTCAGAATCTGAACCAGAAGATAATTTATATCAAATTATATCTCAATTTCAAGAATTAGAATTAAATGTTCTTGATAATAATCTTCTTGAAATGTTAAAAGAAACAGAAGATCCAGATTTAAAAAATCATATAATCAAAAGATTAATTCAAAAAGAGGAAGAAACTTCAAAAGAAGTTATTCCTAAATTAACTAAATCTGAACCTTATAGTATGGCCGAAGTAATGAGATTACTTCGTAATAAAAATCAATTAAACAAAAATGAATCAATTGTTAATATTAAAGATTTAACAATTGAAATTTCAAATTTAAAAGATGAAATAAAGAATTTAAAATTAAGTCATATAGACTTAGAAAGAAGATTTTCTAAATTAGAAAAAGGAAAAGAAATTATTAACGAATTCGAAGTTAATAAAGATTTTGCTGGTACTTCTGAAAATATTCAAGAAGATAATTTTCTTTCAACATTGGAAGTTATTACTTCTCAAAAATGGTTAGTGAAAATCTCACTACTCATTGACGGAAATTTCCAAAAGAATCTGATTGCACTAATTGATAGTGGAGCAGATTTAAATTGTATTCAGGAAGGAACAATTCCTACTCAATATTTTCATAAAACAGCTCATTCTCTTAGGCCTTCCTCAATGGTAGGTTTTTTGGATGATTAGGATAGAGAAAAACCTGATAATTTGAGGTTTTTACCACTGTGGCTCCTAGGAGGTTTTTTGGTAGGTTTAATCTATCATACCTGGGTTTTTTGCAGCTTTTTTTTTTCTTTTTTACTTTTCTCTCATTTACTAATATTTATATATTAATACTTGTTTATGATTGATATTTTTTATATATTAATATTTTGTTTATATATTAATATTTATTATTTTTTTAACTAAAAAAATTTAATGCTTTAAAAGTGTTTATTTTTTATTTAACTTATTTACTTTTTCCTGCATTATTTATTTTTTATTAAATTTAAAAGTTAAATAATACGAAATATAATTATATATAAATAATTTTGGAAACTAGATAAATATAATCTGATGGTTTTTTAATACTTTATTTGCATTTTATCATATATTAATATTTGTTTATTAATATTTATTAATTTTTTTATTTTTTTCGAAAAAAATTAATGTGTTAAAAATGTTTATTTCTTTTATATTTTAAATAAATAACTAATATTTTTATTATGTAATCGAATTTTTTATAAATATAAAAAATGAAATAATATGAAATATAATTATTTATAAATTATTTTGAAAATTAGATAAATATAATTGGTTAATTAAGTAAAATTAAATTAAATTAAAGAGGGTTCCCAATAAACCTACTTTTTGGGTTTTATGGTTGGGGGGAGATTTTGTTTCGGAGGTAGAGGTTTTTTACTTTGAGGTGGCGACGACGTGGCACACAAAAAAACCTACTTTTTTGGGTTTAGCATTGAGGAAGGCCTTAGCTCTGCAAGCGGAGAAAAACTTCAAATTAATTACAAAATCCTAAGGCCTTTATTTGTAAAAATAAGGTCTGCATTCCTACTCATTCTTGTTGGTCAAGAATATTACAAACCAAGTAATTCTTGGTACTCCGTTCCTTAGGAAAATATTTCCTATCCAAAATATAAATGAACATGGATTTAAAGGTAACTTCAATAACAAAGAAGTTTACTTTGAATTCATAACTGAACCTTTTACTAGAATTCTTAATGAAATTAAGGATTCTATTCTTATAAAAGCAAAAGAAAAACAGGTAAATTACCTAAAGCAAGAAATTAATATACTTTCGATTGAAGATAAACTTCAAAATCCCAAGTTACAAGAAAAAAATTAAATTATTACATAATGAATTTACGTTACAAATATGTAACGATCTTCCTAATGCTTTTTGGAATAGAAAAAAGCATATATTTTCTTTGCCTTATGAAGATGATTTTAGTGAGAAAAATATTCCCACTAAAGCTCGTCCTTGTCAAATGAATTCTGAATTATTAGAATTATGTAAAAAAGAAATAACTTCTCTTTTACAGAAAGGTTTAATAAAACCTTCCAAATCACCTTGGTCGTGTACAGCCTTTTATGTCAATAATGCGGCAGAAAAGGAAAAGGGGAGCAACTAGGTTAGTTATTAACTATAAACCCCTTAATAAGGTTTTAAAATGGATTAGGTACCCTATTCCTAATAAAAAGGATCTTTTAGATCGTTTATTTAATGCTATTATATTCTCAAAATTTGATTTAAAATCAGGATTTGGCAAATACAAGTGGCTGAAAAAGATAGATATAAAACTGCTTTTACAGTCCCAATTGGTCAATTTGAATGGAACGTTATGCCTTTTGGTCTGAAAAACGCTCCTTCTGAATTTCAAAATATTATGAACGATATTTTTATTCCTTATAGTAATTTTATTATCGTTTATATTGATGATATTTTGATATTTTCAAAAGATATTGAAACACATTTTAAACATCTTGATATATTTAGGAAAATTGTTATTCAAAATGGATTAGTTATATCAAGTCCAAAAATGGTTTTATTTCAAACTAAAATACGATTTTTAGGTCATAATATTGAAAAGGGAAAAATTAATCCTATTAATAGAAGTATTGAGTTTGCATTAAAATTTCCAGATCAAATTTTAGATAAAACTCAGCTTCAAAGATTTTTAGGAAGTTTAAATTATATTTCTCCTTATTACAAAAATCTTGCTATAGATACATCTATCTTATATGATAGATTAAAAAAGATTCCTTGTCAGTGGACAAATAGTCACACTGAAGCAGTTAAAAAAATTAAAAATAAAGTTACGCATTTACCATGTTTAATGCTTGCTAATTTTAATTGGCAAAAAATTATTGAAACTGACGCGTCAGACTTAGGTTTTGGAGGAATCTTAAAACAAGTTCCTCCAGAAGATAAGAAAGAATATTTAGTTAGATTCCATTCGGGAAAATGGAATACTGCTCAGAAAAATTATGCTACTATAGCTAGGGAAGTACTTGCTATAGTTAAATGTGTGCTCAAATTTCAAGATGATTTATACAATCAAAAGTTTTTAATAAAAACTGATTGTCAAGCTGCAAAGTTTATGTTTCAGAAAGATTTCAAACATGATGTCTCCAAACAAATGTTTGCGAGATGGCAGGCTCATTTAGCCCCATTTGATTTCGAAATTATTTATAAAAAAGGGAGTGATAATAGACTTCCTGATTATCTTACTCGTGATTCATGAATTTTGCAGATATGTCCCAATATGGGAGAAATTTCCCCTCTAATAGAGGTGGAAGAGGTGGAAAAAATGTTATTGCTCAAATGGGCAATAAAAAGCTGGTAAAAGAAAATCTATCAGCATCCTCAAGTAATACCTTGAGCAGCGATGAATTCAGAGAATTCCTTGAATACAAAAAGCAGAAAGCAAAATCTGCTGAAGGAACTTCCTACGCAAAAATAGTTGCGGAAGAAGAAGAAGATGTTGACTATGAGAAAATTTCTCATACCGAGGTAATTATATTACTCGAATTTAAAGATTTAAAATGGTCTGATGAACCTTGGACCTTAATTTCAAGGTATTTAGATAGAGCATCATATGCTGCTACTTTTTATAAAAACCGTGATACTTATGAAAATATTCTTAAGTCTACGGGAACATGTGACATTGAACATTTCAATGCGGGAAATTCTCCAATTGCTTTGAAAAAAGGTTATACCTTTAGCAAGATAATTTTTAAACAAATTACTTCACCCGAAAAATGGGCTATTCACCCATTAAAGGATAGAGAATATTTCCATCCTGAGTTAAAAACTCTTATTAAATTTAATTATTACGATTATATCGATGCTTTTTAAAAAGTACTTTTATACCAGAATGAAAGCAAAAAACATTCTTGGTGGATAAAAATTTGTGCGGATGTATATAAGTCCGATATACCAAATTGGTTTTATCAATGGTGGCTTTCTTATGGAGCTACAATTGAAATTCTTAAAGAACCCTTTTTTGGATTATATCAAGAATGGGTTAAAGTTTCTCCGACTCTAATAGAAGCGGAACATAAAAAAGAATGTATTGAAGGAATGGCTTCTTTCCATTTTTATATCGAATTTAGTATTCCATGGATTTGGAGATGGACTCCAGAAGTGGGTTATACCCAACAAAAAATTCAATGTTTAAAAAGAAATTTTTATATAAAGTTTTGGAAAAAAATGATAAGAAAAACAGCCACTGGTGAATATGAAAGCCAGCAGACGATCGACAAGATCGAAGAGAAAATTTCTCTTTATAAAAATGTGATTAATAATCGTGAACAAAGAGAATCTCCTAGTCCTTTTTAGATGATTTCTCAAAGGATTAATTTACAAAAGGGTAAGATGAAACCCAATGAAATCATCGATGTCTACTTCGAAGAAATGAAGAAAGATATTGCAAAAAATTTTGGAATGGATATTGGAGATATCTCCATGGGTACATCATCGAAAAATGAAGATGATGAGGACTTTTGCCTTGCTGGTGAAGGACAAGATCCGGAAGATCCGGATAATATTATTATTGAAGAAATTGGAGATAATGTTGTCGACCTCATGGGACAAGAAATTGCCATTATAAAAGACAAAGTGGCAGAAATAATCAAGACACGGGAAGAAATCAAGGATAATAAATCCAAAGAAGCACTCAAAATTAAAGCTGCTTTCAAGCAAAGTTGATCATGACGTCTACGATGGAAAATTGGTTTTACTAACTTTTATAAAAGTTAAAGATAAGATCGAAGACTTTCTTGCCAAAGTGAAGACAGCTGTCCAAGAGGAATAGCTCCGAAGAAAAATTTTCTTTACTTTAATTATTGTACTTTACTTTTTCCTCTATTTATAGAGTTGAAGCTCATAAGCTTCAGGGTGTGCTTTACTTTACGCTCTCTTGTACTCTCTCCTTCCTCTCTCTTGCAATTCCCTCTACTGTAAAATATTATAACAAATAAAAATTTGAAGTTTGCTGTACGACTCTCCTCTCTTCAAGGAAAGTTTTAATTTTGTTTTTAAATATTTATCTTTGGCATAATTTAGCCTTAATGGAAGGCTAAATATTTGTTAAACTACACCAAGATGCCTTAATACCTTAAATCATGGTTTTATATCATATATAATATATATATACTAATATGATATAGAAAAAATCTTTTAAAAACGATTGAAAGGATTAAATTATGAATAAAGGTTATAATAAAATTTGATTTTGATTAATTCTGTGTCGGCTCTTGGCAAAGCCCGTGTTGCCGAAGATAGGCGTTTGAGGGCATATGGCTGTTACCGATTGAATTAATTGAATAAAAATTTTATTATGTAAAATTCCTTGTATTCGATGATTTAATTCTAAAGATCACAAAAATAATTTTTAATTTTGGATTAATGGTATATAGGCTGGAATACCTTGGGTCCGAACGGGATCAGACTGTTTACAGTTTGATAACTGGACTAATAGGTTTAACAACGCCACGTACCATTTTTGATGTTTGGTATTTTGGTTGAACTGCCTTTGAACAAAACTTTCTAACGAAAGTCTGATTTTGGTATTATGGCTTGACTACCTCAGGTCCGATTGGACTAGACTGGTTAAACAAAGCCTTATATCATTATCATGGTTTGATAGGTTGTTCATATCATATATCAATCATTCTTTGTGATTTTTGTATAAAGAACCTGAGAATGGTTTTGCTGTACGACTCTCCTCTCTTCAAGTAAGTTTTAATTTTGTTTTTAAATATTTATCTTTGGCATAATTTAGCCTTAATGGAAGGCTAAATATTTGTTAAACTACACCAAGATGCCTTAATACCTTAAATCATGGTTTTATATCATATATAATATATATATACTAATATGATATAGAAAAAATCTTTTAAAAACGATTGAAAGGATTAAATTATGAATAAAGGTTATAATAAAATTTGATTTTGATTAATTCTGTGTCGGCTCTTGGCAAAGCCCGTGTTGCCGAAGATAGGCGTTTGAGGGCATATGGCTGTTACCGATTGAATTAATTGAATAAAAATTTTATTATGTAAAATTCCTTGTATTCGATGATTTAATTCTAAAGATCACAAAAATAATTTTTAATTTTGGATTAATGGTATATAGGCTGGAATACCTTGGGTCCGAACGGGATCAGACTGTTTACAGTTTGATAACTGGACTAATAGGTTTAACAACGCCACGTACCATTTTTCTTTTGATGTTTGGTATTTTGGTTGAACTGCTTTGAACAAAACTTTCTAACGAAAGTCTGATTTTGGTATTATGGCTTGACTACCTCAGGTCCGATTGGACTAAACTGGTTAAAACAAAGCCTTATATCATTATCATGGTTTGATAGGTTGTTCATATCATATATCAATCATTCTTTTTGATTTTTGTATAAAGAATCTTTTTGATTTTTGTATAAAGAACCTGATTTATTAAAGAAAAATATAGAAGAAATAATTTTTCTATTAGAGATATAAAAAAATTATCTTTTAATAAATAAAGATACAAATGTAAGTGATATTAAAACAGCTAATATAGCTTCTACCAGTATTCAACCTCCTCCTGAGATTATTGATTTTAAATTAAAATCGATTACTCAAATTGAAGATTTGATTGAAAATAAGCTTAAAAATTTAAAGCTTAATACTTTAAGTGAAGACTTTGAAAATCAGCTTGAAAATTCTGATAATTTTCATAATACTTTTAATGAAGAAATAAATAAAATAAGAAATTCTTCAAAATTTGCTAGTAAACCAATTCAAACTAAATATTATTACCCAAGACCAACTCCTCAAGATGTTCTAATTGAAGAACATGATCTTACTATTAACAATTCGTATAATGGTCATTGTATTTATGAATGGAATTTAGATGGCTATACGGAAAGACAAACTTTCGGTATGGTTCATAGAATGATGATGTATAGTACAGTCTGTAAAACTCAAGGTAATACAGACAAAACTATAGCCCAAATGCTTGTCGCTGGCTTTACTGGTCAGTTGAAAGGTTGGTGGGATAATTATTTATCTCAGCCAGACCGTATGGTAGAAATCTCGACTGGAAACAATCCCTTATGGGAATAATCCAATCAAGTCTGGCACATGGTCCAGTTTATTTTAATGTTTATCCAAATCTCCAACTATCTTTGACTGATGTTAATATTTTAGATGCTCTGACATTAAATGTCAAGACTCACGGATATAATTATGCTCCGGGTCGGAAGTAATATGTATCTGTTATAGAATTTATTATAAGCCTTTATATACGCTTAATCCTCAATGCAAAATTGTTGATAAACCTATCAACGAAACCATTTTAATAGAAACCAACTTTAGTAGATCTAATATTACAACTCGTAGATCTATAAAATGGGAAGAAATACAATTTCCAGAAAACACTCAAATAATACAATCTACTGATGGAACTGTTCAAATACAGTTTGATCAAAGTCGTAAATCTATTGATTTTAGAACTCCTAGGTCTAGAATATCTAGATCAGCCTCTTCTCATTATCATATATCACCATGTGATTATATGGTAAGATCTCCTTCTAGAGCTTTAACCTCTCAAATTAGGGAATCAACTACGAGTGATTATTTGCATAATAGAGTTGATGAATTAAGAATTAATTCTGATAATATAGTTCATGGAATTTCTCACTATTGATAGTGGAGCAGATTTAAATTGTATTCAGGAAGGAATAATTCCTACTCAATATTTTCATAAAACAGCTCATTCTCTTAGCTCTGCAAGCGGAGAAAAACTTCAAATTAATTACAAAATTCCTAAGGCCTTTATTTGTAAAAATAAGGTCTGCATTCCTACTTCATTCTTGTTGGTCAAGAATATACAAACCAAGTAATTCTTGGTACTCCGTTCTTAGGAAAATATTTCCTATCCAAAATATAAATGAACATGGATTTAAAGGTAACTTCAATAACAAAGAAGTTTACTTTGAATTCATACTGAACCTTTTACTAGAATTCTTAATGAAATTAAGGATTCTATTCTTATAAAAGCAAAAGAAAAACAGGTAAATTACCTAAAGCAAGAAATTAATATACTTTCGATTGAAGATAAACTTCAAAATCCCAAGTTACAAGAAAAAATTAAATTATTACATAATGAATTTACGTTACAAATATGTAACGATCTTCCTAATGCTTTTGGAATAGAAAAAAGCATATAGTTTCTTTGCCTTATGAAGATGATTTAGTGAGAAAAATATTCCCACTAAAGCTCGTCCTTGTCAAAAGAATTCTGAATTATTAGAATTATGTAAAAAAGAAATAACTTCTCTTTTACAGAAAGGTTTAATAAACCTTCCAAATCACCTTGGTCGTGTACAGCCTTTTATGTCAATAATGCGGCAGAAAAGGAAAGGGGAGCACCTAGGTTAGTTATTAACTATAAACCCCTTAATAAGGTTTTAAAATGGATTAGGTACCTTATTCCTAAAAAAAGGATCTTTAGATCGTTTATTTAATGCTATTATATTCTCAAAATTTGATTTAAAATCAGGATTTTGGCAAATACAAGTGGCTGAAAAGATAGATATAAAACTGCTTTTACAGTCCCAATTGGTCAATTTGAATGGAACGTTATGCCTTTTGGTCTGAAAAAACGCTCCTTCTGAATTTCAAAATATTATGAACGATATTTTTATTCCTTATAGTAATTTTATTATCGTTTATATTGATGATATTTTGATATTTTCAAAAGATATTGAAACACATTTTAAACATCTTGATATATCTAGGAAATTGTTATTCAAAATGGATTAGTTATATCAAGTCCAAAAATGGTTTTATTTTCAAACTAAAATACGATTTTTAGGTCATAATATTGAAAAGGGAAAAATTAATCCTATTAATAGAAGTATTGAGTTTGCATCAAAATTTCCAGATCAATTTTAGATAAAACTCAGCTTCAAAGATTTTTAGGAAGTTTTAAATTATATTTCTCCTTATTACAAAATCTTGCTATAGTTAAATGTGTGCTCAAATTCAAGATGATTTATACAATCAAAAGTTTTTAATAAAAACTGATTGTCAAGCTGCAAAGTTTATGTTTCAGAAAGATTTCAAACATGATGTCTCCAAACAATGTTTGCGAGATGGCAGGCTCATTTAGCCCCATTTGATTTCGAAATTATTTATAAAAAAGGAGTGATAATAGTCTTCTGATTATCTTACTCGTGAATATCTTTTCATGAATTTTGCAGATATGTCCCAATATGGGAGAAATTTCCCCTCTAATAGAGGTGGAAGAGGGGGAAAAAATGTTATTGCTCAAATGGGCAATAAAAAGCTGGTAAAAGAAAATCTATCAGCATCCTCAAGTAAATTTTCCCCCGTTGAAAGTTTATAATTTCTTTCTAGTACAGAAATCATATTTTTAAAATATTTTGTCAAAAACCAAGGAATAAAAGGTAATTTTTTCATTTCGTTTTGACAAATCGTTATAAACGATACTGTTATTATTACAATTCATTTTTGTTTAATTGATTTTTATTACGAAGTAATCTCATTACTTCGGCCATACTATAAGGTTGAGATTTAGTTATTTAGGAATAACTTCTTTGAAGTTTCTTCCTCTTTTTGAATTAATCTTTTGATTATATGATTTTTTAAATCTGGATCTTCTATTTCTTTTAACATTTCAAGAAGATTATTATCAAGAACATTTAATTCTAATTCTTGAAATTGAGATATAATTTGATATAAATTATCTTCTGGTTCAGATTCTGAACTTTTATTTTTAGAACAAGACTGTCCTATTTGACAATTTTGACATTCTTCGGATTCTGAAGATGATATTTCTTCTTCAATATTATTATTTTCCTCGTTTGAGAAGAATCTGTTTCGCTGTCAGATTCTAGAAGTATTTTAGATAATGTTTCTTTTAATTCATCATCTATTCTTAAATTATTAATTTTCTTTTTGGTCCAGCAAGTTTTTGCTTTATGACCAATTTTTTCCGCATTTTCTGCAAATAATTGGAGGGAAATTTTTTCTATAATGATAATCTTTTTTGTCTTTTGAGAGGTTTTGTTCTCTCCTTTTTGATTTTCGATATTTTCTCCTTCATATTGTTTAGGAGAATATTTTTTAGTTTATATTCTTTACGAGGTTTACTCGTAGAAGGATTTTCTAAACCAAATTGACTACAGAATTCTCCTAATTGTTTTTTCTCATCAAGAGAATGTCTCTTAAGTTGTTTATTTAACTTTATTTCATTGCATAAAGCTAAACCTTCCTGTATACAGGTTCCTATTAATCTACCGTAAGTATATGAATTATAATCAATACTAGATTCTCCATTTCTAAGAGTTTTCTTAACTCTTTCAGCAAATAAGAAAGGAAGACCATCAATAAATTTGGATTTCCAATGAGTGCTATTTGACTCAGGAAGTTCCATAACTCTGCTAAGGAAACTATCCTTATACCATCTAAATGATGTAAGGGTTTTACACCTAAGATTTGAAGCAGAGTCCTAACATTTTCGGAATTATCAGACCATCGGCCTGTAAAATGTTCAACGATGTTTATACATAAAGTATAAACAGCATTTTCAATAATTGCATCATTTTCCTCCTTTACAGTAAGGAAAATACTTTCACGGTCTGGCTGAGATAAATAATTATCCCACCAACCTTTCAACTGACCAGTAAAGCCAGCGACAAGCATTTGGGCTATAGTTTTGTCTGTATTACCTTGAGTTTTACAGACTGTACTATACATCATCATTCTATGAACCATACCGAAAGTTTGTCTTTCCGTATAGCCATCTAAATTCCATTCATAAATACAATGACCATTATACGAATTGTTAATAGTAAGATCATGTTCTTCATTAGAACATCTTGAGGAGTTGGTCTTGGGTAATAATATTTAGTTTGAATTGGTTTACTAGCAAATTTGAAGAATTTCTTATTTTATTTATTTCTTCATTAAAAGTATTATGAAAATATCAGAATTTTTCAAGCTGATTTTCAAAGTCTTCACTTAAAGTATTAAGCTTTAAATTTTTAAGCTTATTTTCAATCAAACTTCAATTTGAGTAATCGATTTTAATTTAAAATCAATAATCTCAGGAGGAGGTCGAATACTGGTAGAAGCTATATTAGCTGTTTTAATATCACTTATATTTGTATCTTTATTTATTAAAAGATAATTTTTTATATCTCTAATAAAAAAATTATTTCTTCTATATTTTTCTTTAATAAAGAAATTTGTTCTCCTAAAACAATAACATACATATTCGTATAGTTTTGTTGTTTTAAAAGACTATTAATATGATTAATAGTTACTGTAAGTGTATCATTTTCAAATAATTTTTTGAAAAGCATTATAATATCTAATTTCATTTCTTTTTTCCATTTGGAAACTAGTTTGAGGAGGATAAATAGAATTCAAATTTTTCCCCGTTGAAAGTTTATAATTTCTTAGTACAAATATTTTGTCAAAAACCAAGGAATAAAAGGTAATTTTTCATTTCGTTTTGACAAATCGTTATAAAATTTATTTTGAATAATAATTTATCTTCATTATTAAAACTTTCAAAAAACCATTTTCGAAAGAGTTCCCATTTGGGTAAATTAAATTCTTTTTGAATTTCTTTTCTTGCCGGAGAACCCGGACTAAAATCAATTTTGGGTTTTAAATCCATTAAACACAAAATTCCATTTCTGACTCGGTTATTTCCTCGTCTTTATTTTTAGAAATTCCATGAACTATATTATCAGAATTAATTCTTAATTCATCAACTCTATTATGCAAATAATCACTCGTAGTTGATTCCCTAATTTGAGAGGTTAAAGCTCTAGAAGGAGATCTTACCATATAATCACATGGTGATATATGATAATGAGAAGAGGCTGATCTAGATATTCTAGACCTAGGAGTTCTAAAATCAATAGATTTTACGACTTTGATCAAACTGTATTTGAACAGTTCCATCAGTAGATTGTATTATTTGAGTGGGATTATGTTGTATTTTGGGCTGAAGAGGCATGGCTCTTTCAATTGTCCAGTTTTCTGGAAATTGTATTTCTTCCCATTTTATAGATCTACGAGTTGTAATATTAGATCTACTAAAGTTGGTTTCTATTAAAATGGTTTCGTTGATAGGTTTATCAACAATTTGCATTGAGGATTAAGCGTATATAAAGGCTTATAATAAATTCTATAACAGATACATATTACTTCCGAACCCGGAGCATAATTATATCCGTGAGTCTTGACATTTAATGTCAGAGCATCTAAAATATTAACATCAGTCAAAGATAGTTGGAGATTTGGATAAACATTAAAATAAACTGGACCATGTGCCAGACTTGATTGATTATTCCCATAAGGGATTGTTTCCAGTCGAGATTTCTACCATCTCTAAGAGCTGCTATAAAGCTCTCTGGTAAACCTTCTAAAGTTAAAGGCTTAAAAGCTACCTGAACTAATCCAATATGGATAAACTTATGATTCAATCTATATTTTTCTAAGTCTCTATTGCTTAGAAGTCTAATTACCATCTCTTCGTTATTGAGAGAGATAGTTTCCTCGGTAGTTTTTACTACCTGTTTTAAAACCTAATTTTTCAAAGGTTCCTAATTCATAGATTATTTTATTAATCTATCTTAGGAATTGTCCAACGATTTAATTTTTCTAAATCTTGAGGAACATCATATTCCTCTTCAATACTGTTTTTAACAGTATCTTTTCTTCGCATCAAATTCATAATAATATGACGTTAAACTACACCGTAACTTCTTAATACCCCCACCATGGCTCTAATACCATTCTCAGGTTCTTTATACAAAAATCAAAAAGATTCTTTATACAAAAATCAAAAAGAATGATTGATATATGATATGAACAACCTATCAAACCATGATAATGATATAAGGCTTTGTTTAACCAGTTTAGTCCAATCGGACCTGAGGTAGTCAAGCCATAATACCAAAATCAGACTTTCGTTAGAAAGTTTTGTTCAAAGGCAGTTCAACCAAAATACCAAACATCAAAAGAAAAATGGTACGTGGCGTTGTTAAACCTATTAGTCCAGTTATCAAACTGTAAACAGTCTGATCCCGTTCGGACCCAAGGTATTCCAGCCTATATACCATTAATCCAAAATTAAAAATTATTTTTGTGATCTTTAGAATTAAATCATCGAATACAAGGAATTTTACATAATAAAATTTTTATTCAATTAATTCAATCGGTAACAGCCATATGCCCTCAAACGCCTATCTTCGGCAACACGGGCTTTGCCAAGAGCCGACACAGAATTAATCAAAATCAAATTTTATTATAACCTTTATTCATAATTTAATCCTTTCAATCGTTTTTAAAAGATTTTTTCTATATCATATTAGTATATATATATTATATATGATATAAAACCATGATTTAAGGTATTAAGGCATCTTGGTGTAGTTTAACAAATATTTAGCCTTCCATTAAGGCTAAATTATGCCAAAGATAAATATTTAAAAACAAAATTAAAACTTACTTGAAGAGAGGAGAGTCGTACAGCAAACTTCAAATTTTTATTTCTTATAATATTTTACAGTAGAGGGAATTACAAGAGAGAGGAAGGAGAGAGTACAAGAGAGCGTAAAGTAAAGCACACCCTGAAGCTTATGAGCTTCAACTCTATAAATAGAGGAAAAAGTAAAGTACAATAATTAAAGTAAAGAAAATTTTTCTTCGGAGCTATTCCTCTTGGACAGCTGTCTTCAACTTTGGCAAGAAAGTCTTCGATCTTATCTTTAACTTTTATAAAAGTTAGTAAACCAATTTTTCCATCGTAGACGTCATGATCAACTTTGCTTGAAAGCAGCTTTAATTTTGAGTGCTTCTTTGGATTTATTATCCTTGATTTCTTCCCGTGTCTTGATTATTTCTGCCACTTTGTCCTTTATAATGGCAATTTCTTGTCCCATGAGGTCGACAACATTATCTCCAATTTCTTCAATAATAATATTATCCGGATCTTCCGGATCTTGTCCTTCACCAGCAAGGCAAAAGTCCTCATCATCTTCATTTTTCGATGATGTACCCATGGAGATATCTCCAATATCCATTCCAAAATTTTTTGCAATATCTTTCTTCATTTCTTCGAAGTAGACATCGATGATTTCATTGGGTTTCATCTTACCCTTTTGTAAATTAATCCTTTGAGAAATCATCTCAAAAGGACTAGGAGATTCTCTTTGTTCACGATTATTAATCGCATTTTTATAAAGAGAAATTTTCTCTTCGATCTTGTCGATCGTCTGCTGGCTTTCATATTCACCAGTAGCTGTTTTTCTTATCATTTTTTTTCAAAACTTTATATAAAAATTTCTTTTTAAACATGGAATTTTTTGTTGGGTATAACCCACTTCTGGAGTCCATCTCCAAATCCATGGAATACTAAATTCGATATAAAAATGTAAAGAAGCCATTCCTTCAATACATTCTTTTTTATGTTCCGCTTCTATTAGAGTCGGAGAAACTTTAACCCATTCTTGATATAATCCAAAAAAGGGTTCTTTAAGAATTTCAATTGTAGCTCCATAAGAAAGCCACCATTGATAAAACCAATTTGGTATATCGGACTTATATACATCCGCACAAATTTTTATCCACCAAGAATGTTTTTTGCTTTCATTCTGGTATAAAAGTACTTTATAAAAAGCATCGATATAATCGTAATAATTAAATTTAATAAGAGTTTTTAACTCAGGATGGAAATATTCTCTATCCTTTAATGGGTGAATAGCCCATTTTTCGGGTGAAATAATTTGTTTAAAAATTATCTTGCTAAAGGTATAATCTTTTTTCAAAGCAATTGGAGAATTTCCCGCATTGAAATGTTCAATGTCACATGTTCCCGTAGACTTAAGAATATTTTCATAAGTATCACGGTTTTTATAAAAAGTAGCAGCATATGATGCTCTATCTAAATACCTTGAAATTAAGGTCCAAGGTTCATCAGACCATTTTAAATCTTTAAATTCGAGTAATATAATTACCTCGGTATGAGAAATTTTCTCATAGTCAACATCTTCTTCTTCTTCCGCAACTATTTTTGCGTAGGAAGTTCCTTCAGCAGATTTTGCTTTCTGCTTTTTGTATTCAAGGAATTCTCTGAATTCATCGCTGCTCAAGGTATTACTTGAGGATGCTGATAGATTTTCTTTTACCAGCTTTTTATTGCCCATTTGAGCAATAACATTTTTCCACCTCTTCCACCTCTATTAGAGGGGAAATTTCTCCCATATTGGGACATATCTGCAAAATTCATGAAAGATATTCACGAGTAAGATAATCAGGAAGACTATTATCACTCCCTTTTTTATAAATAATTTCGAAATCAAATGGGGCTAAATGAGCCTGCCATCTCGCAAACATTTGTTTGGAGACATCATGTTTGAAATCTTTCTGAAACATAAACTTTGCAGCTTGACAATCAGTTTTTATTAAAAACTTTTGATTGTATAAATCATCTTGAAATTTGAGCACACATTTAACTATAGCAAGTACTTCCTAGCTATAGTAGCATAATTTTTCTGAGCAGTATTCCATTTTCCCGAATGGAATCTAACTAAATATTCTTTCTTATCTTCTGGAGAAACTTGTTTTAAGATTCCTCCAAAACCTAAGTCTGACGCGTCAGTTTCAATAATTTTTTGCCAATTAGAATTAGCAAGCATTAAACATGGTAAATGCGTAACTTTATTTTTAATTTTTTTAACTGCTTCAGTGTGACTATTTGTCCACTGACAAGGAATCTTTTTTAATCTATCATATAAGATAGATGTATCTATAGCAAGATTTTTGTA